>SZWC01004771.1:30479-82579 GCA_023375785.1 Penium margaritaceum | reverse complement strand
CCCCCCCCATCCCAGTCGGTTACAACAAGGGGAACAAAATGAATACTCACATTCGTTACAGGTCTAGTGGCGTCCACCAGTGAGAGATGACAAAGGCGATGCCAAGTACGACCAAGGCCGAGTTCCAATAAAGGATCTTCCTTCCTACATGTACATGTAGTGGCCTGAGCAGGGCTTGAGCAGGTTGAAAAGGGCCAAGTTGATGGTGCAATCCGAACCAGTACGTTTGAAGTCTACAAGCTTGCAGGTTGATCGAAACAGGCCAAGCCTGTTTAAAATCTATAGCGTATGTTTGTCGCTCATAAGCTCGCAGGTTCATGGACGGTTGCCTGACTTGGAGATATGGAATGATTTGAAATGGGTGCTGCGGGAATGGACAAAGACAATGGACAACGTGGTGCTGAAGAAAAGAAAGCTGTGATGGCAAAGGCAAAAGGAAAGTGGAAAGTTTCAGATACAACACCAGAGCAAAGACAGCCGCAACCAAGTGTCCCTGGTCCTAGCAACCGGTATGAGAGAGAGGAAACACCAAGATTGACAGCAGGTGAGAGGGTAGCGGCTCAAGAAGAAGTAGACAGGAAGTCGAGAAATTGCAAAGAAGTAGAGCTCTTGGCCAAAGAAAAAAGAGCACTGTCGATGACGGTTGGCATGCCGCTGGAGACTCCTCCATCAGGATACACCATGCAATAGGTGGCTACAATGCCCCCATTGGACAGGGCCACACTGCAGTAGGTTCTGAAAGACAAAAGTGGAGACAAGTTTCATTCGTTCTCACCAGCAAATACAGCAAGAGCTCACGCTGTTTCTCTATGAAAAGGCATACATCTGCGACAGCTCGGTGCTCCTTCCATTGAAGCACAGGTACAACCTGTTCCTCCCCCATTTCGTTATTTCACTTGTTAGCCATTTCGTATGTCAGGTTCAGATACGGTGTTCAACAGTTTTGTGGAAGAAGTAGTAAAAAAACCACTATTCCCTAGTCTGGTGACTCTGTCATCTTGTTGAGTTGTGTCGTGCTTCTGAAGTTGAAAATGGGAAGAGAATTGTTGAACTTGCAAAAGGTGGTGCTACTGATGACCGCAACACAGTCATCTGAGTCCAAAGCAATCATAGTCCAATTGACCCGGATTCCGCCGATCCCACCAGAAAAATGGTGGGTGCACACACAGAAATCCACCTACGAGCTCTGAAACCACAGGGGATTCAATCAAAGCAAAGGCACAGTGTACTAGGGCCCGCCTAAGGCTACTTTAAACATTTAACATCTCGTCAATACGTTTCCAATTTACTGTGATTCCGTTGATCCCACCAGAGAAATACTGGGTGCGCACACAGCACTGCACCATGGGGCTGTGAAACCACATGGAATTTCATCAAAGCAAAGGCACAGTGTACTAGGGCTCACCTGAAGCTCCTAGAAGCATTTTACAGTTTGTCAATCTGTTTCCAATTGATCCTGATTCCGCCAATCCCACCGGAAAAATGGTAGCTGCGCACAAAGCACTGCAACAAGGGGCTGTGAAACCACACAGGATTTAATCAAAGCAAAGGCACAGTGTAATGGGGCCCGCTTAAGGCTACTAGAAACATATTACGGCTCGTCGGTCCGTTTCCGGTTGACCTCAATTCTGCCAATCCCACCGGGAAAATGGTGGATGCGCACACAGCACTGTACCTAGGGGCTGTGACACCACGGACGATTTAATCAAAGCAAAGGCAGACTGTACAAGGACGCGCCTAAGGCTACTAGAAACATCTTACGGCTTGCCGATCTGTTGCCGATTGACCCTGATTCCACCGTTCCCACTGGAAAAATGGTGGGTGCACACATAGTACTGCACCTAGGGACAGTGAAACAACAAGGGATCTAATCAAAGCAAAGGCACAGTGTACTAGGGTCCGCATAAGGCTACTAGAAACATTTCATGGCTCGTCGATCCATTTCTGACTGACCCTGATTCCGCCGATCCCACCAGAAAAATGGTTGGTGCGGACACAGCTCTGCACCGAGGGGCTGTGAAACCACAGGGGATTTAATCAAAGCAAAGGCACAGTGTACTAGGGCTTGCCTATGGCTACTAGAAACATTTCACAGCTCATCGATCCATTTCCGATTGAGTCTGATTCCGCCGATCCCACCAGAAAAATGGTGGGTGCACACACGGCACTGCACCTAGGGGCTGTGAAGCCACAGGAGATTTAATCAAAGAAAGGGCACAGTGTACTAGGGCCTGCCTGAGGCTACTTGAAAAATTTTAGAACTGGTTGATCGGTTTCCGATTGACCCTAATTCCACCAATCCCACTGGAAAAACAGTGGGTGTGTACACAGCACTACACCCACGAGCTATGAGACCGCAAGGGATTTAATCAAAGCAAAGGCAAAGTGAACTAGGGTTTGCCTAAGGCTACTAGAAATATTCTACAGCTTGTCGATACATTTCTGATTGACCCCGATTCTGCCGATCCCACTGGAAAAATGGTGGGTGCGTACACAGCACTGCACCTAGGGGCTGTGAAACCATAGGGTATTTTAATCAAAGCAAAGGCAAAGTGAACTAGGGTTTGCCTAAGGCTACTAGAAATATTCTACAGCTTGTCGATACATTTCTGATTGACCCCGATTCTGCCGATCCCACTGGAAAAATGGTGGGTGCGTACACAGCACTGCACCTAGGGGCTGTGAAACCATAGGGTATTTTAATCAAAGCAAAGGCACACTGTACTAGGGCTTGCCTAAGGCTACTAGAAAAAGTGTATGGCTCATGGATCTGCTTCAAATTGACCATGATTTTGCGGATTTCAATAGAAGAATGGTGGGTGCACAAAAAGCACTGCACCTAAGGGCTGTGAAACCACAGGGGATTTATTCAAAGCAAAGGCACAGTGTACTAGGGCTCCCTCAAGGCTACTAGAAACACTTTACAGCTTTTCCATCTGTTTCCAATTGACCCTGATTCACCCAATCCCACCGGAAAAATGTTGGGTACACACACAGCACTGCAACTAGGGGCTGTGAAACCACGGGAGATTCAATCCAAGCAAAGGCACAGTGCAGTAGGGCCCGCCTAAGGCTACTACAAACATACTACAACTCGTCGATCCATTTCAGATTGACCCTCATTCTGCCAATCCCTCCAGAAAAATGGTGGGTGCACACACACCATAGTGGATTTAGTCAAAGTAAAGGTACAATGTACTAGGGCTGGCCTATGGCTGCTAGAAACATTTTACGGCTCGTTGATCCGTTTCAGATTGACCCTGATTCCTCCTATCCCAACAGAACTGTGGTGAATGCACACACAACACTGCACGTAGGGGCTATGAAATGACAAGGGATTTAATCAAAGGAAAGGCACAGTGTATTGGGGCCCGCCTAAGGCTACAAGAAACATTTTACGGCTTGTACATCCGTTTCCGATTGACCCTGATTCTGCCGATCCCACCAGAAAAATGGTGCGTGGGCACACAGCGCTAAACATGGGGGCTGTGAAACTATGAGCGATTTAATCAAAGCTAAGGCATATTGTACTTTGGCCTGCCTAAGGCTACTAGAAACATTTTATGGCTTGACCATCCGTTTCCAATTGACCCTGATTTCGCTGATCCCACCAGAAAAATGGTGGGTGCACACACAGCACTGCACCTAGGGGCTGTGAAACCATAAAATATTTTATCAAAGCAAAGGCATAGTGTACTAGGGCCTGCCTAAGGCTACTACAATTGTTTTATGGCTCATTGATCCGCTCAAAATTGACCCTGATCGTGCCGATCCCACATGAAAAATGGTGGGTGTGTACACAGCACTGCACCTAGGGGCTCCGAAATCATAGGGAATTTAATCAAAGCAAATGCACAGCATACCAGGGCTGGCATAAGGCTACTAGAAGCATTTTACGGCTTGTCGATCCATTTCCGACTGACCCTGATTCTGCCGATCCCACCAGAGAAATGGTAGGTGTGGAGAGCACTACACCTAGGGGCTATAAAACCAGAAAGGAATCAATCAAAATGAAGGCACAGTGAACTAGGGCTTGCCAAAGGCTACTAGAAACATTTTAGGGCTTGTCAATCCGTTTGCCATTGTCCCTCATTTGGTTGATCCCACCGGAAAAATGGTGGGTGCGTACACAGCACTGCACCTAGGGGCTGTAAAATCACGGGGGATTTAATGAATGAAAATGCACAGTGTACTAGGGCCCTCCTAAGGCTATTAGAAACATTTACGTCCCATCGATCCATTTTAGATTGATCCTAATTCCGCTCATCCCACCGGAAAAATGGTGGGTGCGCACACATCATTACCCTAGGGGTTGTGAAACCATAGGGGATTCAATAAAAGCAAAGGCACAGTGTACTAGGGTCCGCATAAGGCTATTAGAAACATTTTATGGCTCATTGATTCATTTCGATTGACCCTAATTCTGCCGATCCAACCAAAAAAATGGTGGGTGCGCACATAGCACTGCACCAAGGGGCTGTGAAACCACAAGGGATACAATCAAAGCAAAGGCACAGCTTACTAGGGCTTGCCTAAGGCGTATAGAAACATGTTACAGCTCATCAATCCATTTCCAGTTGACCCTGATGCCGCCGATCTCACCGGAAAATTGGTGGGAATGCACAGATCACTTCATCTAGGGGCTTTGAAACTACACGGGATTCAATCAAAGAAAAGGCACTGTGTACTAGGGTTTGCGTAAGGCTATTAGAAACATTCTACGACTTGTCAATCCCTCTCCAATGGACCCTCATTCCGCTGATCCCACCGGAAAAATGGTGGGTGCACACACAACACTGCACCTAGGGGCTCTCAAACCATAGGGGATCTAATCAAAGCAAAGGCAAAGAATACTAGGGCTTGCCTAAGGATACTAGAAACATTTTACGGCTCGTCCATCCGTTTCTGGTCGATCTTGATTCCCCCAATCCTACCAGAAAAATGGAGGGTGCACACGCAGCAAAGAACCCAGGGGCTTTGAAATCACAAGGGATTTAATCAAATCAAAGCCATAGTAAACTAGGGCCCACCTGAGGCTACTACAAACATTTTACGAGTCGTCAATCCGTTTCTGATTGACCTTGATTCTGCTAATCCCACCGCAAAATTGGTGGGTGCGCACACAGCACTGCACTTAGAGGCTGTGAAACCATAGGGAATTTCATCAAAGCAAAGGCACAGTGTACTAGGGTTCGCCTAAGGCTCCTAGAAATGCTTTACCGCTCATCAATCCGTTTCCAATTGACCTTGATTCCGCAGATCCCACCGGAAAAATAGTGGGTGTACTCACAGCACTACACCTAGGGGGTTTGAAAACACAGGGAATCTAATCAAAGCAAAGGCACAGTATACTAAGTCCCGCCAAAGGCTACAAGACACATTTTATGGCTCGTTGATCCGTTTCCAATTGACCCTTCTTCTGCTGATCCCACCTGGAAATTGGTGGTTGCGCACACAGCATTGCACTTAGGGGCTGTGAAACTACAGGACATTTAATCAAACCAAAGGCACAGTGTACTAGGGATTGCCTAGGGCTACTAGAAACATTTTACTGCTCATTGATCCGTTTCCAATTGACCCTGATTCCGCCGATCCCAGCAGAAAAAGGAAGGGGTGTAAACAGAGCACTGCACCTAGGGGTTGTGAAACAACGGGGGATTCAATCAAAGCAAAGGCACAGTGTACTAGGGTTCGCCTCAGGCTGTTAGAAACATTTTACAGGTTGCCAATCTGTTTTTGATTGACCCTGATTCCGCCGATGCCAACAGAAAAGTGGTGGGTCCATACACAGCACTGCACCTAGGAGCTGTAAAACCACAGGGGATTGGATCAAAGCAAAGGCAAAGTGTACTAGGGCTTGCATAAGGCTGCTAGAAACATATTAGGACTCATTATTCTGTTTCTGATTGACCCTAATTCTACCGATCCCACCAGAAAAATGGCGGGTGCCAACATAGCACTCTACCTAGCGGTTGTGAAACCACAAGGGATTTAATCAAAGCAGGGGCCGGTGTACTAGGGCCTGCCCAAGGCTACTAGAAACATGTTACGGCTTGTCAATACATTTCCGATTGACCCTGATTCCGCCGATCCCATTGGAAAAATGGTGGGTGCACACACAGCAGTGCACTAAGGGGCTGTGAAACTGTGGGGGATTCAATCAAAGCAAAGGCACAGTATACTTGGGTCCGCATAAGACTACTAGGAACTTCTTACGGCCCGTCGATCCGTTTTCAATTGATTCTGATTCCATCCATCCCACCGCAGAAATGGTCGGTGCGCACACAGCACTGCACCTAGGGGCTATGCAACCACAAGGGATTTAATCAAAGCAAAGGCACAGTGTACTAGGTCGCGCCTAAAAACACTGAAACATTTTACGGCTCATCAATCCATTTTCAATTGACCCTGATTCCGTCGATCCAACCGGAAAAATGTTGGGTGAGCAGACAACAATACACCGAGGTACTCTGAAACCAAAGGGGATTTCATCAAAGCAAAGGCACAGTGTACATGGGCCTGCCTAAGGCTACTAGAAAAACGTTACGGCTTGTCGATCCGTTTCCGACTTACCCTGATTCCGGCGATCCCACCGGACAAATGGTCGGTGTGCACACACCACTGCACCTAGAGGCTGTGAAACCAGAGGGGATTCAATAAAAGCAAAGGCAGAGTGTACATGGACATGCCTAAGGCAATTAGAAACATTTTACGGCTCATCGATCCATTTTTGATTGACCCGGATTCCGCCGATCCCACTGGAAAAATGGTGGGTGCGCACACAACACTGCACCTAGTGGCTGTAAAACCACAGGGGATTTAATCAAAGAAAAACAACAGTGTACTAGGGCTCACCTTAGGCTACTAGAAACATTTCCCGGCTTGTTCATCCGTTTCAGATTGACCCTGATACCGCCGATCCCACCATAAACATGATGTGTGCAAACACTGCACTCCACCTAAGGGCTGTGAAACCACACAGGAGTTAATCAAAGCAAACGCACAGTGTACTAGATCTTGCGTAACCCTATTAGAAGTATTATTCAGCTCATCAATCTGTTTCCAATTGACCCTGATTCCGCAGATCCCACCAAAACAATGGTGGGTGCATACACAGTACTACACTAAGGGGCTGTGAAACCAAAGGGGATTTTAATCAAAGCACAGGCACTGTGTTCTAGGGCTTGCGTAAGGCAAATAGAAGCATGTTACGGCTCGTCAATCCATTTCTAATTGACCCTGATGCCGCCGATCCCACCAGAAAATGGTGGGTGTGCACACAGCACTGCACCTAGGGGCCTTGAAACCACAGGGGATTGAATCAAAGCAAAGGCACAGTAAACTAGGGCTTGCATAAGGCTGTTAGAAACATTTTACGACTCGTCAATCCCTCTCCAGTTGGCCCTCATTCCGCTGATCCCACCGGAAAAATGGTGGGTGCACACACAACACTGCACCTAGGGGGATAAAAAAACCATAGGGAATCTAATCAAAGCAAAGGCAAAGTGTACTAGGACTTGCCTAAGGCTAGTAGAAACACTTTATGGCTCGTCAATCCGTTTCTGATTGATCCTGATTCCGCCAATCCCACCAGAGAAATGGAAGATGCACACACAGCACTGCAGCCAGGAGCTTTGAAAACACAAGGGATTTAATCAAAGCAAAGCCATAGTATACTAGGGCCAGCCTAAGCGTACTAGAAACATTTTACGGCTCGTCGATCCGTTTCTGATTGACCCTGATTCTGCTTATCCCACCGCAAGATATGAGGGTGGGTAGACAGCACTGCACCTAGAGCCTGTGAAACCATAGGAGATTTAATCAAAGCAAAGGCACAGTATACTAGGGCTCACCTACGGCTCTTTTAAATATTTTACAGCTGTTCGATCCGTTTCCAATTGACCATGCTTCAGCTGATCACACCGGACAAATGGTGGGTGTACAAACAGCACTGTACCTAGGGGCTGTAAAAACCCAGGGCATTTACTCAAAGCAAAGGCACAGTAAACAAGGACCCGCCAAAGGCTACTAGACACATTTTATGGCTTGTCGATTTGTTTCCGATTGACCCTCATTCCGACGATCCCACCGGAAAACTAGTGGGTGCGCACACAGCACTGCACTTAGGGGCTGTGAAACCACAGTGGATTTAATCAAACCAAAGGCACAGTGTACTAGGGCTTACCTAAGGCTACTAGAAGCATTCAACTACTCATCAATCCGTTTCCAATTGACCCTCATTCTGCCAATCCCACCTGAAAAATTGAAGGGTTCAAACATATCGTTGCACGTAGGGGTTGGGAAACAACAGGGGATTCAATCAAAGCAAACACACATTGTACTACGGCTCGCCTAAGGATACTAGAAACATGTTACGGCTCGTTGATCTGTTTTTAATAGACCCTTATTCTGCCAATCCTACTGGAAAAATGGTGGTTGCGCACACACCACTGCACCTAGGGGCTGTAAAACTACAAAAGATTCAATCAAAGCAAAGGGACAGTGTACTAGGGTTTGCCTAAGGCTAGTAGAAACATTTTATGGCTTGTCGATCCGTTTCCAATTGACCCTCATTCCGGCGATCCCAACAGATAAATGGTGGGTCCACACACAGCACTGCACTTGAGGGCTATGAAATCACCGGGGATTTGGACAAAGCAAAGGGAAATTTGCTAAGGCTTGCCTAAGGCTACTAGAATCATTTTAGGACTCCTTGATCCCTTTCTGATTGACCCTGATTCCGCCAATCCCACCGGAAAAATGGTGGATACAAACATAGCACTCCACCTAGCGGCTGTGAAACCGCAAGGGATTCAATCAAAGCAAAGGCCGGTGTACTAGGGCTTGCCTAAGGCTACTAGAAACACATTACGGCTCGTCAATCCATTTCCGATTGACCCTAATTCTGCCAATCACACCACAAAAATGGTGGGTGCACACACAGCACCGCACTGAGTTATTGGCTTGAGGGTGAGTGTGCACCCTGGAGGATCCCTAGCAGTGGCTAGTTCACACCACCAACTCTTTTTGGAGAGACTGAAACTGTGGAGGCAACTAGTTCCAAGGATGGCAGAAAACTGGTCAGAGAGTGAGGCAATAGTTTTGGCCTCAATTGACTGGGAATTTACACTTTATCAAGGCTCACAAGCAGTGGAATTTTATAGCCAATGATCTAAGCTTTCTAGAACACCAAAGCATGCCAGATGTGGAGCTTCCTAGCAGATTCTATGGCTTCTAGAGTGCTCCTTGGTAGGCTGTCCTTTTCCCACCTAGGAAGGCATCCCTTCCCTCCTCTAGAAGCTTCTGCCCCTTCCCAGATTCCTCAGCTTGTTTCTAGTAGGAGGGAAGGTGTCTAGAAGACCGAGACACCTCCAGATGCCTTGTAGGACAAGTCACCCCTTCTAGAAGGTGTGCCACCTTCAATACCCTCACCTGGCCTTCTAGAAGCTTAAAGAGGAACTCTAGAGGTTGATCTAGCTTCCTAGCATCTATTTTCCACCTCCCTTGAGGCAGGGCAGAATTTCATCTTTTGGGACTTGAACCCGGGCCCTTGCCTCTATAGGTGGACACCATTAACCACTAAGCTACTACGGCTTGTCTTTTTGGTGTTCCTTTTTCGAGTCACTCCTGCCATGGTGAGGAGCATTACTCCAACATGAGGGACTGTGAAACCATGGGGGATTTTATCAAAGAAAAGCCACGGTGTACTTGGGTCCGCATAAGGCTACTAGGAACGTTTTACTGCTTGTCGATCCGTTTCCGATAGACCCAGATTATGCCCATCCCACCGCAAAAATGGTCGGTGCGCACACAGAAGTGCACCTAGGGGTTGAGAAACCACAAGGGACTAAGTCAAAGCAAAGGCAAAGTGTACTAGGGCTTGTAAAAGGCTACTAGAAAAACATTTACGGCTTGTTGATCCGTTTCTGATTGACCCTGATTCCGCCGATCACACCCGAAAAATGGTTGGTGCGCATACAGCACTTCACCTAGGGGCTGTCAAACTAGAGGGGATTTAATCAAAGAAAATGCACAGTGTACTGGGGCTCACATAAGGCTACTAGAGAAATTCTACGGCTCATCGATCCGTTTCCGGTTGAGTCTGATTCCGCGGAGCACATCTGAAAAGTGGTGGATGTACACACAGCACTGCACCTAGGGGCTGTGAAACCATGAGAATTTAATCAAAGCAAAGGCATAGTGTACTAGGTCCTGCCAAAAACTACTAGAAACATTTTACGGCTCGTCAATCCGTTTTTGATTGACCCTGATTCCGTCGATCCCACCGGAAAAATGGTGGGTGAGCAGACAACACTACACCGAGGGGCTCTGAAAGCACAAGGGATTCCATCAAAGCAAAGGCATAGTGTACATGGGCCGGCCTAAGACTACAAGAAACATTTTATTGCTCGTTGGTAAGTTTTTGATTGACCCAGATTCCATTGATTCCACCGGAAAAATGGTGGGTGCGCAGACATCACTAAACCGAGGGGCTCTGAAACCATAGGGGATCTCATCAAAGCAAAGGCACAATGTACTAGGGTTTGCCTAAGGCTACTAGAAAACGTTTACGGCTTGTTGATCCGTTTCCTACTGACCCTGATTCCGCCAATCCCACCGGAAAAATGGTGGGTGCACACACTACACTACACCTAGTGGCTGTGAAACCACAGGGGATTTCATGAAAAAAACCACGGTGTACTAGGGCTTGCGTTAGGCTACTAGAAACATTTTACAGCTCGTCGATCCGTTTCTGATTGATCCTGATTCCGCCGATCCAACCAGAAAAATGATGGGTGCGCACACAGCACTACACCTAGGGGCTCTGAAACCACATGGTAATCAATCAAAACAAACGCACAGTGTACTAGGGCTTGCCTAAGCCTATTAGAAATCTTTTACAGCTCGTCAATCCGTTTCCGATTGACACCGATTCCGCCGATCCCACCAAAAAAATGGTGGGTGCAAACATAGCACTACACTAAGGGGCTGTGAAACCATAGGGGATTTAATCAAAGCAAAGGCACAGTGTACTAGGGTCCGCATAAGGCTACTAGGAAGTTTTCCGGATCGTCGATCCGTTTCTGACTAACCCTAATTCTGCCGATCCCACCAGAAAAATGGTGGGTGCGCACACAACACTACGACGAGGGGCTTTGAAACCATAGGGGATTTAATGAAAGCAAAGGCAAAGTGTACTAGGGCTTGCCTACGACTACTAGAAAAACATTACGGCTTGTCGATCCGTTTCTGATTGACTCTGATTCCACTGATTCCACATGAAATATGGTGGGTGCGCACACAGCACTGCACATAGGGGTTGTGAAACCAGGAGGGATTTGACCACAGCAAATGAATAGTGTACTAGGGCTCGCCTAAAGCTGCTAGAAAGATTTTACGGCTTGTTGATCCATTTCCGATGAACCCTGATTTCGCCGATCCCACCAAGAAATTGGTGGGTACACACACAGCACTGCAACTAGGGGCTTTGAAACAACATGGGATCTAATCACAAGAAAGGCAAAGTCAACTAGGGCTTGCCTGCGGCTACTAAAAACATTTTAGGGCTCGTTGAGCCGTTTTTTATTAATCCTCATTCCGCCGATCCCACCGGAAAAATGGTGGGTGCGCACACAGTACTGCACCTAGGGGCTATAAAACCATAGGCAATTTAATCAAAGAAAACACAGAGTGTACTAGGGCTCCCCTAAGGCTACTAGAAACATTTTACAGCTTGTTGATCCGTTTCCGCTTGACCCTGATTCCGCCGATCCTACCGGAAACATGGTGGGTATGCACATAGCATTGCACCTAGGTACTGTGAAACCACAAGGGATTTAACAAAAGCTAAAGCACATTGTACTAGGGCCCGCCTTAGGCTACTAGAAATATTTCATGGCTCCTTGATCCGTTTTCAATTGACCCTGATTCCGCCGATCCAACCGGAAAAATGGTGGGTGCACACACAACCGTGCACATAGGGGCCGTGAAAACATGGGGTATTTAATGAAAGCAAAGGCACGGTGTACTGGGGCTCACCTAAGGCTACTAGAATCATTTTACGGCTCGTCCATCCGTTTCCAACTGACCCTGATTTTGCTGATCCCACTGGAAAATGGTGGGTGCGCGCACAACACTGCACCCAGGGGCTATGAAACCACGGGGGATCTCATCAAAACAAAGGCACAAGGTACTAGGGCTCGCCTAAGGCTACTGGAAAAAAATTACGCCTTGTCAATCCGTTTCCGATTGACCCTGATTCCGTCCATCCCACCGGAAAAATGGTGGGTGCGCACACAGCACTGCACCTAGGGGGTTGTGAAACGAGAGGGGATTCAATCAAAGCAAAGGCACTGTGGACTAGGGCTTGCCGACGCCTACTAGAAATGTTTCACGGCTGGTCGATCCTTTTCTCATTGACCCGGATTCCGCCGAACGCACCGGGAAAATGGTTTTTGCGCACAATGCACTACACCTAGGGGCTATGATACCACAAGGGATTTAATCAAAACAAAGACATAGTGTACTAGGGCTCGCCTAAGGCTACTATAAACATTTTACGGCTCGTCGATCCATTTACGATTGACTCCGATTCCGCCGATCCCATAATGAAAATGGTGGGTGCGCACACAGCACAACACCTAGGGGCTGTGAAACCTTAGGGGATTTAATCAAAGCAAAGGCACAGTGTACTAGGGCTTGGCTAAGGCTACTAGAAACATTTTACGGTTCATCCAAAAGTTTCGGATTGACCCTTATTGCTGATCCCACCAAACAATGGTGGCTTCACACAGCATTACATCAAGGGGCTATGAAACCATAGGGGATTGAATGAAAGCAAAGGCACAGTGTACTAGGGTCGGCATAAGGGTACTAGAAACATTTAATGGCTCATCAATCCGTTCCTTATTGACCATGTTTTTGCCCGTCCCATCCGGAAAATGGTGGGTGCGCACACAGTGCTATACCGATGGCCTCTGAGACAACCGGGGATTTAATTAAAGGAAAGGCACAGTGTACGAGGGCATGCCTAACGCTACTAGAAAACTTTTACGGCTAATCGATCCATTTCCGATTGCCCCTGATTCCGCCCATCCAACCGGAGAAACGGTGGGTTTGCACACAAAACTGCACCTAGGGGCTATGAAACCAGAGGGGATTAATCAAAGCAAAGGCATAATGTACTAGGACTTGCCTACGGCTACTAGAAACATTTAACGGCTTGTTGATCCGTTTACGATTGACCCGGATTCCGCCGATCCCACCCGGAAATGGTGGGTGCACAGAAAGCAAAGCACCTACGCGCTGTGAAACCAGAGGGCATTTAATCAAAGAAAAGGCACAGTGTACAATGGCTTGCCTAAGGCTACTAGAAACATTTTACGGCTTGTCGATCTGTTTCCATGTGACCCTGATTCTGCCGATCCCTCCGGAGAATTGTGGCTGCACCCACAGCACTACACCTAGGGGTTGTGAAACCACAGGGGAATAAAATAAAAGCAAATACACAGTGAACTAGAGCTCGCCTATGGCTACCAGAATCAATTTACGGCTTATTGATCCTTTTCTGATTGACCCTTATTTCGCTAATCCCACTGGAAAGATTGTGGGTACATACACAGCACTGCACCTAGGGGTTATGAAACCAAAGGGAATTCAATCAAAGCTAAGGCTTAGTGTACTAGGGCTTGCCTAAGGCTACTGGACACATTGTACTGCTGGTTGATCTCTTTCCAATTGACCCTGATTCCATCGATCCCACTGGTAAACTAGTGGGTACACACATAGCACTGCACCTAGGGGCTTTGAAAACACAGGGGATTTAATCAAAGCAAAGGCAAAGTGTATTACGGCCCGCCACAGGTTACTAGAAACATTTTATGACTTGCCAATCCGTTTCCAATTGACCCTGATTCTGCCGATTCCACCAAGAAAATGGTGGGTGCGCAAACAGCACTACACCAAAGGGCTGTGAAACCACAGGGGTTTAAATCAAAGAAAAGGCACAGTGTACGTGGGCTCGCCTCAGACTACTAGAAAGATTATATGGCTCGTTGATTTCTTTCCCATTGACCCTGTTTCTGCCAATCCTACCAGAAAAATGGTGGGTGCACACAGAGCATTGCACCTAGGAACTGTGAAACCATGAGGGATTTAATCAAAGCAAAGGCACAGTGTACTAGGGCTTGCCTAATGCTACGGAAAACATTTTACTGCTTGCCGATCTGTTTCCAATTGACCCTGATTCTGCCGATCCCATCTGAAAAATGTTGAATACACACACAGCACGACACGTAGGGGCTGTGAAACCAAAGGGGATTTAATCAAAGCAAATGGATAGTGTACTAAGGCTCGCCAACGGCTACTAGAAGCATTTCACAGCTTGTCCATCCTTTTTGGATTCACCCTGATTTCGTAGATCCCACTGGGAAAATGGTGGTTGCACACACAGCACTACACCTCAAGGCTATGAAACCACAGGGGATTTAATCAAAGCAAAGGCATAGTGTATAGGGGCCTCCTAATGCTACAAAAAACATCTAACGGCTCATCGATCCGTTTCCGATTGACCCTGATTCCGTCGATCCCACCAGAAAAATTGTGGGTGAGCACACAGAACTGCACCTAGGGGCTGTAAAACCATAGGGGAATTAATCAAAGCAAAGGCATAGTTCACTAGGTCTCAACTAAGCCTAATAGAAACATTTCACTGCTCATGAATATGTTTCCGATTGACCCGGATTCCGCCAATCCTACCATAAAAATGGTGCGTGCGCACACAGCACGGTACCTAGGGACTGTGAAACCACATGGGATCTGATCAAACCAAAGTCACAGTGTACTAGGGCCCGCCTAAGGCTACTAGAAGTATTTCACGGCTCATCCATCCATTTCCCATTGACCCTTCTTCCGCCGATCCCACCAGAAAATGGTGGGTACGCACATACCAGAACACCTAGGGGCTCTAAATCCACAGGGAATTCAATCAAAGCAAAGGCACAGTGTACTACAGCTCACCTAAGGCTACTAGAAACATTTTAGTGCTTATCAATCTATTTTCGATTTATCCTGATTCCACCGATCCCACCGGAAAATGGTGGGTGCGCACACACCAGTGCACCTAGGGGCAGTGAAACCACAAGGGATGTAATCAGAGCTAATGCATAGTGTACTAGGCCCCGCCTAAGGCTACTAGAATCATTTGATGGCTCTTTGATCGGTTTCCAATTGACCCTGATTACGCCGATCCCAACAAAAAAACGGTGGTTGCACACACAGCACTGCACCTAGGCTCTGTGAAATCACGGGGGATTTAAACAAAGCAAAGGCACAGTGTACTAGGGTTTTCCTAAGGCTACTAGAAACATTTTACGACTCATCGATCCCTTTGCCATTGACCCTGATTCAGCCGATCACACTGGAAAAATGCTAGGTGCGCACACAACACTGCACCTAGGGTCTGTCAAACCATAGGGGATCTAATCAAAGCAAAGGCACAGTGTACGAGGGTTTGCCTAAGGCTACTAGAAACATTTTATACCTTGTCCATCCGTTTCCAATCAATCCTGATTCTGCCAATCTAACGGGAAAGATGGTGGGTGCGCAAACAGCACTGCACCTAGGGGCTATGAAACAAGAGGGGATTCAATCAAAGCAAAGGCACAATGTACTAGGGCTGACCTAAGGCTACTAGAAGCATTTTACGGCTCGTCCATCCATTTCCAATTGACACTGATTCCGCCGATCCCACCAGAAAATGGTGGGAGCACACACCGCACTGCACTAAAGGGCTGTGAAACTACACAAGATTTCAACAAAGCAAATGCACAGTTTACTAGGGCCCGCCTAAGGCTACTAGAAACATTTGACAGCTTGTCCATCTGTTTCTGATTGGCCCTGATTCTGCCGATCCCGCAAAACAAATGGTGGGTGCGCACACAACACTGCACCTAGGGGCTGTGAAACCACAAGGGACTTGGTCAAAGCTAAGGCACAGTGTACTAGGGCTTGCCCAAGGCTACTAGGAACATTTTACAGCTTGTCGATCCGTTTCTCACAGACCCTGGTTCCGCCAATCCCACTAGAAAAATGCTAAGTGCACTAAGAGCACTTCATGTAAAGGCTGTAACACACAGGGCATTTTATCAAAGCAAAGGCACAGTGTACTAGGGCTTGCTCAAGGCTACTAGAAAGATTTTACGAATTGTCAATCAGTTTCAAATTGACCCTGATTTCGCCGATCCCACAAAGAAAATGGTGGGTGCGCACATAGCACTGCACCTAGGGGCTCTGAAACCACAATGGATCTAATCAAAGGAAAGGTACAGTGTACTAGGGCCCGCCTAAGGCTACTTAAAAAATTTTACTGCTCATGAATTCGTTTCTGATTGACCCTGGTTCCCCCGATCCCACCGAAAAAATGGTTAGTGCGCACACAGCACTGCACCCAAGGGCTGTGAAACCAAATGAGATTAAATCAAAGCATGGGCACAGTGTACTATGGCTCACCTAAGGCTACTAAAAACGTTTTGCCGCTTGTCGATCTGTTTTTGATTGACCCTCATTACGTGGATACCACCTGGAAAATGGTGGGTACACAAACAGCACTCCACCTAGGGGCTGTGATACCACAAGGGATTTCATCAAAGCAAAGGCACAATGTACTAGGGCTCTCCTAAGGCTAGTAGAAACATTTTACAGCTCCTCGACCTCTTTCCGATTGACCCTGATTCCACCGATCCCACCAGAAAAATGGTGGGTACGCACACATCACTACACTAGGGGCTCTGAAACAAAAAAGGATTTAATCAAAGCAAAGGCACAGCATACTATGGCTTGCCTAAGGCTGCTACAAACATTGTAGGACTCGTCAATCCATTTCCAACTGACCCTTATTCCGCCAATCCCACCAGAAAGATGGTGGGTGTGCACACAGCAATGCACAAAGGAGGTTATGAAACCATAGGGGATTTAATCAAAGCAAAGGAACAATGTACTAGGGCTTGCCTAAGGCTACTCGAAACACTGTACGGCTCATTGATCCGTTTCTGATTGACCCTGATTCCGCCCATCCACAGGAAAAATGGAGGGTGCACACATAGTACTACACCTACGGGCTTTGAGACAATAGGGGATTTAAAGAAAGCAAAGGCACAGTTTACTAGGGCCCGGCGAGGGCTACTAGACAAATTTTGCAGCTCGTCCATCCGTTTCCGATTGACCCTGATTCCGCCGATCCAACCCAAAAAACGGTGGGTACACACATAGCACTGCACCTAGGGGCGGTGAAACCACGGGGGGTTTAATCAAAGCAGAGGCACAGTGTACTAGGACTTCCCTAAGGCTACTAGGAAGATTTTACGACTCGTTGATCAGTTTCCGATTAACCCTAATTCCGTCGGTCCCACCGGAAAGATGGTGGGTGCACACACAATACTGCACCTAGAGGCTGTGAAACCATGAGGGATTTAATGAAAAAAAAGGAACAGTGTACAAGGGCCTGCCTAAGGCTACTAGCAACATTTTATGGCTCGTTGATCTGTTTCCGACTGACCCTGATTGCGCTGATCCCACCGGAAAAGTGGTGGGTGCACACACAACACTGCACGTAGGGGCTCTAAAACCACAAGGCATTTAATCAAAGCTACGGCACAGTGTACTAGGGCTCACTTGAGGCTACTAGAAACATCTTATGGCTCGTCGATCTGTTTCCAATTGACCCTAATTCTGTGGATCCCACCAAAAAATGGAGGGGGCCATACAGCACTGCACAAAGGGGTTGTGAAACCACGGAGGATTTCATCAAAGGAATGTCATAGTGTACTAAGGCTTGCCTAAGGCAAATAGAAACATTTTTTTGCTCGTCAATCCGTTCCCTATTGACCCTCACTCCGCCGATCCCACCGGGAAAAATGGTGGGTGCGCACACAGCACTGCACCTAGGGGCTGTGAAACTAAAGGGGATTTAATCAAAGCAAAGGCACTGTGTACTAGGTTTTGCCTAAGGCTACTAGAAACATTTTACGGCTCGTCAATCCATTTCCAATTGAACTTCACTCTCCTGATCCCACTGGAAAAATGGTGGGTGCGCACATAGCACTACACGTAGGGGCAATGAAACCATTGGGGATTTAATCAAAGCAAAGGCACAGTGTACTAGGGCTCGCCTAAGGTTACTACAAGCAGTTTACGGCTCGTTGATCCGTTTCTGACTGACCCTAATTCTGCCGATCCCACTGGAAAAATTCTGGGTGCGCACACAGCACTGCACCTATGGGTTATGAAGCCACAAGGGATCTAATCAAAGCTAAGGCATAGTATAGTAGGGCCCACCTAAGGCTACTACAAACATTTTAAGGCTCGTCAATCCATTTCCGATTGACCCTTAATGCACTGATCCCACCAAAAAAATGGTGGGTGCGCACACAACACTGCACCTAGGGGCTGTGAACCCACAGGGAGTTTAATCAAAGCAAAGGCACAGTGTACTACAGCTCACCTAAGGCTACTAGAAACATTCAATGGCTCGTGGATCCATTTTCGACTGACCCTGATTTCGGCGATCCCACCGGAAAAATGGTTGGTGCGCACACATCACTGCACCTAGGGGCTTTGAAACCACAGGGGAGTTAATTAAAGCTAAGGCACAGTACACTAGGGCCCGCCTAAGGCTTCTAGAAACATTTTATGGCTCGTCGACCCGCTTCCGATTGACCCTGATTCCGGCGATCCCAACAAAAAAATGGTGGGTGCGCACACAGCACTACACCTAGGGGCTATGAAACCAAAGGGGATTTAATGAAATCAAAGGCACAGTGTACTAGGTTTTACCTAGGGCTACTAGAAAAAATTTATGGCTTGTCGATCCGTTTCTGATTAACCCTAATTCCGCTAAGCCCACCGCCAAAATGGTGGGTGGACATAAAGCACTGCACCTAGGGGCTGTGAAACTAGAGGGGACTTTAATCAAAGCCAAGGTACAGTGTACTAGGGCTTGCCTAAGGCTACTAGAAAAATTTTACGGCTCATTGATCCGTTTCTGATTGACCCTAATTCCGTCGATCCCACAAGGAAAATGGTGGGTACACACATAGCACTGCACCTAGGGGCAGTGAAACCACAAAGGGATTTGATCAGAGCAAAGGCACAGTGTACTAAGGCTCGCTTAAGGCTACTAGAAACATTTCACAGCTCGTCGATTGTGTCCGATTTCCCCTCATTCCGCAGATCCCCTGGAAAAACGGTGGGTGCACACATGGCACTGCACCTAGGGGTTGTGAAAGCAGAAGGGATTTAATCAAAACAAAGGCACAGTGTACAAGGGCCGGCCTAAGGCTACTAGAACCATTTAACGCCTCGTCGATCCATTTTCAATTGATCCTGATTCCGACGATACCAGCAGAAACATGGACAGTGTGCACACAACACTGCACCTAGTGGCTCTGAAACCACAATGGATTTGATCAAAGCAAAGGCATAGTGTACGAAGGCTTGCTTAAGGCTACTAGAAACATTTCATGGCTCGTTGTTCCATTTCTGATTGACCCTCATTCCCCCGATCCCACTAGAAAAATGGTGGGTGTGCACACAGCACTACATGTAGGGGCTGTGAAACGACAACGGATTTAATCAAAGCAAAGGCAGAGTGTACTAGGGCTCGCCTGAGGCTACTAGAAAAAACTTATAGCTCATCAATCAGTTTTTGATTGATCCCGATTATGTTGATCCCACCAGAAAATGGTGGGTGCGCACACTACACTGCACCTAGGGGCTGTGAAACCATAACAGATTTCATCGAAGCAAAGGCACAGTATACTACGGCTTGCCTAGGGCTACTACAAGCATGTTATGGCTCGTTGATCCTTTTCTGACTGACCCTGATTCCGCCAATCCCACAGAAGAATTGGTGGGTATGCACATAGCACTGCATCTAGGGGCTATGAAACCACAGGGGATTCAATCAATGCTAAGGCATAGTGTACCACAGCTGCCCAAGGCTACAAGAATCATTTTATTGCTCATCAATCCGTTTGTAATTGACCCTGCCTCTGCCGATCCCACCGGAAAATTGGTGGGTGTGCACAAAACACTACACCTAGGGGCTGTCAAACCACAGGAGATTTAATCAAAGCAAAGCATAGTGTGCTAAGGCTCGCTTAAGGCTTCTAGAAATGTTTTACGGCTCATGGATATGTTTCTGATTGACCCTTGTTATGCTGATCCCTCCAGAAAAATGGTTGGTGCGCACACAGCAATGCACCTAGAGGCAATGAAACCATACAAAGTTTAATAGAAGCAAAGGCACAGTGTACTAGGGCTTGCCTAAGGCTACTAGAAAAATGTTACGGCTCGTTGATCCGATTCAAATTGACCCTGATTCTGCAGATCCTATCGGGAAAATGGTGCGTGCGCACATACCACTGCATCTAGGGGCTGTGAAACCACAAGGGATTTAATCAAAGCAAATGCACAGTAAACTAGGGCTAGGCTAAGGCTACTAGAAACGTTTTACAGCTCTTTGATCCGTTTCCAATTGATCCTAATTCTGCCCATCCTACTGGAAAAATGGTGGGTGCATACACAACACTACACAAAGGGGCCATGAATACACGCGGGATTTAATCAAAGGAAAAGTACAGTATACTACGGCTCGCCAAAGGATACTAGAAACATTTTACGGCTCGTCAATCCTTTTCTGATTGATCCTAATTCCGCCGATCCCGTTGGCAAAACTGTGGGTGCGTACACAGCACTGCACCTAGGGGCTATGAAACCATAGGGGATTTAATCAAAGCAAAGGCACCGTGTACAAGGGCTCGCCTAAGGCTACTACAAATAATTTAGCGTTTTTTTAATGTGTTTCTGAGTGACCCTGATTCCCCCAATCCCACCAGAAACATTGTGGGTGTGCATGCAGCAGTGCACCTAGGGTTTGTGAAACCACAAGGGATTTAAGCAGAGCTAAGGCAGAGTGTACTACGGCTCGCCTAAAGCTACTACAAGCATTTCATGGCTTCTTGATCTGTTTCCAAATGACCCTTATTCCGCTGATCCCACCAGAAATGGTGGGTGGGCACACAAAACTGCACCTAGGGACTGAGAAACCACAGAGGACTTAATCCCAGCCAAGGCACACTGTTCTAGGGCCCGCCTAAGGCTACTAGAAACAGTTTACGGCATGTCAATACGTTTCCGATTGACCTTGATTCCATCAATCCCACCCGTAAAATGTTGGGAGCACACACAGCACTGCACCTATGGGCTGTAAAACGACAAGGAATTTAATCAAAGCAAACGCACAGTGCACTAGGGCTTGCCTAAGGCTACTAGAAACATTTTACAGCTCGTCTATCCGTTTGTGGTTGATCCTGATTCTACCAATACCACCGGAGAAATGGTGGGTGCGCACACAACACTGCACCTAGGGGCTGTGAACTCATGGGGGATTTAATCAAAGCAAAGGCACAGTGTACTAGGGCTTGTCTAAGGCTACTAGAAACATTTTACGGCTCGTCCATCCGTCTCCGATTGACCCTGATTCCGTCAATCCCACCGGGAAAATGGTGGGTACACACATAGCATTGCACCTAGGGACGGTTAAACCATGGGGGACTTAATCTAAGCAGAGGCACAGTGTACTAGGGCTTTCCTAAGGCTACTAGAAAGATTTTACGGCTTGTTGATCAATCTCCAACAAACTCTGATTCCATCGGTCCCACAAAAAAGATGGTGGGTGCACACACAGAGATCTACACCCAGAGGCTATGAAATCACGAGGGATTTAATCAAAACAAATGCACAGTGTACTAGGGCCCACCTAAGGGTACTAGAAACATTTTATGGCTCCTCGATCCGTTTCCCATTGACCCTGATTGCGCCAATCACGCCAGAAAAATGGTGGGTGCACAAACAGCACTGCACCTAGGGAATGTAAAACCATAAGATATTGAATCAAAGCAAAGGCACAGTGTACTAGGGCTCAATTAAGGCTACCAGAAACATTTCATGGCTCGTTGATCTGTTTTCAATTGGCCCAGATTCCGCAGATTCCAACAGAAAAATGGAGGGTGCCGTACAGCACTTCACGAAGGAGTTTTGAAACTACAGGGGATTTCATCAAAGCAAAGGCATAGTGTACTATGGCTTGCCTAAGGCTACTAGAAACATTTTACGGCTCCTCAATCCGTTTCCTATTGTCCCTGATTCTGCCGATCCCACCAGAAAAAGTGGTGGGTGCACACACAGCACTGCACCTAGGGGCTTTGAAACCAAAGGGGATTTATTCAAAGCAAAGGCACAGAGTACTAGGTTTTGCCTAAGGCTACTGGAAACATTTTATGGCTCATCAATCTGTTTCCGATTGATCCTGATTCTCCCGATCCCACTAGAAAAATGGTGGGTGCGCACAGAGCACTACACGTAGGGGCTGTGAAACCATATGGGATTTAATCAAATCAAAGGCACAGTGTACTAGAGTTTGCCTAAGGCTACTACAAGCAGTTTAGGGCTCGTTGATCCGTTTCCAACCGACCCTAATTCTGCCAATCCCACCAGAACATATTGGGCGTGCACACAGCTCTGCACCTAGGGGCTATGAAGCCACAAAGGATTCAATCAAAGCTCAGGCACAGTGTACTAGGCCGCGCCTAAATCTACTAGAAACATTTTACGACTCGTCAATCGTTTTCGGATTGACCCTGCTTCCACCGATCCCACCAGAAAAATGGTGGGTGCACACACAACACTGCACCTAGGGGGCGTGAACCCATAGGGGATTTAATCAAAGCAAAGGAACAGTGTACTACAACTTGCCTAAGGCTACCGGAAACATTCAACAGCTCATGGATCCATTTTCGACTGACCCTGATTCTTTCGATCCCGCCGGAAAAATGGTGCGTGTGCACACAGCACTGCACCTAGGGGTTGTGAAACCATAGGGGATTTAATCAAAGCTAAGGTACATTGGACTAGGGCCCGCCTAAGGCTTCTAGAAAAATTCTAGGGCTCCTCAATCCGCTTGCGATTGACCCTATTTCTAGGGATCCCAACGGAAAAATGGTGCGTGCGCACACAGCACTACACTTAGGGGTTGTGAAACCAAAGGGGATTTAATGAAAGCAAGGGCACAGTGTACTAGGTTTTGCCTAAGGCTACTAGAAGTATTTTATGGCTCGTCGATCCGTTTCTGATTGACCCTAATTCTGCCGATCCCACCGCCAAAATGGTAGGTGGACATAAAGCACTGCACCTAGGGGCTGTGAAACCAAAGGGGGTTTTGACCAAAGAAAAGGTACAGTGTACTAGGGCTTGCCTAAGGCTACTAGAAAACATTTACGGCTCATTGATCCGTTTCCGATTGACCCTGATTCTGTCAATTCCACCGGAAAGATGGTGGGTACACACAAGCACTGCACCTAGGGGCTGTGAAACCACAGAGGATTTCATCAAAGCAAAAGCACAGTGTAATAGGGCTTGCCTAAGGCTACTAGAAACATTTCAAGACTCATCGATCTGTTTCTGATTTACCCTCATTCCGCTGATCCCCTGGAAAAATGATGGGTCCACACACGGCACTGCACCTAGGGGCTGTGAAACCACGAGGGATTTAATCAAAACAAAGGCACAGTGTACTAAGACCCACCAAAGGCTACTAGAAGCATTTCACGCCTCGTCAATCTATTTTCAATTGACCTTGATTGTGCCGATCCCACTGGAAAAATGGTGGGTGTGCACACAGCACTTCACCTAGGGGCTCTTAAACCACAATGGATTTAATCAAAACAAGGCATAGTGCTCTAGGCCTTGCTTAAGGCTACTAGAAACATTTTATGGCTTGTCGTTCCGTTTCCGATTGACCCTGATTCCGTGGATCCCACCAGAAAACTGGTGGGTGCACGCACAGCACTGCACGTAGGGGCTGTGAAACCACAAGGGATTTCATCAAAGCAAAGGCGCAGTGAACTAGGGCTCGCCCAAGGCTACTAGAAACATTTTATGGCTCGTACGTTTCTAGTTGATCTTGATTCCGTCGAGCCCACGGGAAAAATGGTGGGTGTGCACACAACAATGAACCTAGGGGCTGTGAAACCATAGGGGACTTAACCAAAGCAAAGGCACAGTGTACTAGGGCTTGCCTATGGCTACTACAAGAGTTTTACGGCTCATTGATCCATTTTTTACTGACCCTCATTCCGCAGATCCCACCAAAAAAATGGTGGGTGTGCACACAGCACTGCACCTAGGGGCTATGAAACCATGGGGGATTTAGTCAAAGCTAAGGCACAGTGTACCACGACCCGCCCAAGGCTACTAGAATCGTTTTATGCCTCATCAATCCGTTTGCGATCGACCCTGATTCTGCAGATCCCACCGGAAAAATGGTGGGTGCGCACCCAACACTGCACCTAGGGGCTATCAAACCACAGGGGATTTAATCAAAGCAAAGCCACAGTGTTCTTGCCTAAGGCTACTAGAAACATTTTACGGCTAATCGATCCGTTTCCAACTGACCCTCATTCTGCCGATCCCACCGGAGAAATGGTTTGTGCGCACACAACACTGCATTTAGAGGCAGTGAAACCATGTGGGATTTGATCAAAGCAAAGGCACAGTGTACTAGGGCTTCCCCAAGGCTACTAGAAAGTTTTACAGCTCGTTGATCCATTTCAAATTGACCCTAATAATGCAGATCTCATTCGGAAAATGGTGGGTGCGCAGACACCACTGCACCTAGGGGCTGTGAAACCACAAGGGATCTAATCAACACAAATGCATAGTGTACTAGGGCTAGCATAAGGCCACTAGAAACATTTCACGGCTTATCCATCCGTTTTTTATTAACCCTGATTCCGCCGATCCCACCAGAAAAATTGTGGGTGTTTGCACAACACTACACATACGGGCCATGAAACCACGCGGGATTGAATCAAAGGAAAGGCACAGTGTACTACAGATTGCCAAAGGCTACTAGAAATGTTTTACGGCTCGTCAATCCTTTTCCGATTAATCCTGATTCCACCGATCCCACCCGAAAAACGGTGGGTGGGCACAAAGCACTACATCCAGGGGCTGTGAAACTATAGGTGATTTAATCAACAAAAAGGCACACTGTACTAGGGCTCACCTAAGGCTACCACAAGCATTTAATGTCTTGTTGATCTATTTCTCAGTGACCCTCATTCCGCTGATCCCACAGGGAAAATGGTGGGTGTGCACACAGCACTGCACCTAGGGGTTGTGAAACCACGGGGGATTTAATCAAGGCTAAGGTATAGTGTACTAGGGCTTGCCTAAGACTACTACAAGCATTTTACGGCTTCTTGTTCTGTTTCCGAATCACCCTGATTCCGCCGATCGCACCAGAAATGGTGGATGGTCACACACCACTGCACCTAGGGGCTGTGAAACCACAGGGGATTTCATCTCAGCCAAGGCGCACTGTACTAGGGCCCGCCTAAGGCTACTAGAAACAGTTTACGGCTTGTCAACACATTTCTGATTGACCCTGATTCCGTCAATCCCACCCGAAAAATGGAGCGTGCACGCACAGCACTGCACCTATGGGCTATGAAACCACAAGGGATCTAATCAGAGCAAAGGAACACTGTACTAGGGCTCACCTAAGGCTCCTAGAAACATTTTATAGCTCGTCAATCTGTTCCCCATTGATCCTGATTCTGCCAATACCACCGGAAAAATGGTGGGTGCGCACACAACACTGCACCTAGGGGCTCTGAAACCATAGGGAATTCAATCAAAGCAAAGGCACATTTTTCTAGGGCTTGCCTAAGGCTACTAGAAGTATTTCAGAGCTTGTTGATCCGTTACTTATTGACCCTGATTCCGTCAATCCCACCGGAAAAATGGTGCGTGCGCACACAGCATTGCACCTAGGGGCTGTGAGACCATAGGGGATTTCATCAAAGCTAAGGCACAGTGTACCAGGGCCGCCTAAGGCTACTAGAATCATTTTACGGCTCGTCAATCCATTTCTGATTGATCCTGATTCAGCCCATCCCACCGGAAAAATGGTGGGTGCACACACGGCACCTAGGGGCTGTGAAACAACAGAATATTTAATCAAAGCAAAGGCACATTATACTAGGGCCCACAAAAGGCTACTAGAAACATTTTTGCTTGTTGATCCGTTTGCGTTTGATCCTGATTCCGCCGATCACACCAGGAAAATAGTGGGTGCATACACAACAGTGCACCTAGGGGCTAAAAAACCACAAGGGATTTAATCAAAGCAAAGGCACAGTGTACTAGGGCTCGCCTATGGCTAATAGAAACATTTTACAGCTCACGGATCCGTTTCAGACTGACCCTCTTTCCGCTGATCCCATCGGAAAAATGGTTGGTGCGCACACAGTAGTGCACCTACGGGCTGTCAAACTATAGGGGATTCAATCAAAGAAAAGGTACACTATACTAAGGCTCGCTTAAGGCTACTAGAAATATTTTTCGGCTCGTTGATCCGTTTCCAACTGACCCTGATTGCGCCAGTCCCACCGGGAAAATGGCGGGTGTGCACATGGCATTGCAAACCTAGGGGCTGTTAAACCACAAGGGATTTAATAAAAGCAAAGGCACTGTGTACTAGGTCTCACCTAAGGCTACTACAAGCATTCTATAGCTCATTGATCCATTTCTGACTGACCCTGATTCCACCGATCCCGCGGGAAAAATGGTAGGTGCACACACATCACTGCACGTAGGGGTTGTGAAACCACAAAATATTTAATCATAGCTAAAGCATAGTGTACTAGGGCCCCCCGAAGGCTACTAGAAACAGTTCACGGCTCATCAATCCGTTTCCGGTTGACCTTGATTTCACTAATCGCACCAAAAAAACAGTGGGTGCACCTACAACAGTGCACCTAGGGGTTGTGAAACCACAGGGGATCTCATCAAAGCAAAGGCAAAGTGTACTAGGGCCCACCTAAGCTACTAGAAACATTTTTTGGCTCGTCCATCCGTTTGCAATTGACCCTCATTCCGCCCATCCCAGCGGAAAAATGGTAGTTGCACACACAACACTGCTCCTAGGGGCTGTGAACCCACAAGGGAATGAATCAAAGCAAAGGCATAGTCTACTAGGGCTCGCCTAAGGCTACTAGAAACATTTAACGGCTCGTCAATCCGTTTCCCACTGACCCTGATTCCACCTATCCCACCGGAAACATTCTTCGTGCACACACAGCAGTGCACCTAGGGAATGTGAAACAACAGGGGATTCAATCAAAGCAAAGGCAAAGTGTACTAGGGCTCACCTAAGGCTGCCAGAAACATTTTACGGCTCGTCCATCCGTTTCTGATTGATCCTGATTCCACCGGTCCCACCGGAAAAAGGGAGGGTGCACACACAACACAGAACCTAGGGGCTGTGATACCACAGGAATTTAATCAAAGCAAAAGCACAGTGCACTATGGCTTGCCTAAGGCTACTAGAAATGTTTTTTGGATCGTCAATCCATTTCTGATTGACCCTGATTCTATTGATACCACCAGGAAAATAGTGGGTGCGCACATAGCACTGCACCTAGGGGCTGTGAAACCATAGCGGATTTAATCAAAGCAAAGACACAGTGTGCTAGAGCTTGCCTAAGGCTACTAGAAATATTTTACGGCTCGTTGATCCGTTTCCAATTGACACTGATTCCACCAGTCCCACCAGAAAAATGGTGTGTGCAAACATAGCAGTGCACTTAGGGGCTGGGAAACCACAAGGCATTTGATCAAAGCAAAGGAATTGTGTACTAGGTTTCATGTAAGGCCACTAGAAACATTTTTCGGCTTGTCAATTTGTTTTTTATTGACCTTGATTCCGCCGATCCCACCAAAAAAATGGTGGGTGCATACAAAGCACTGCACCTAGGGGCTGTGAAACCACAAGGGATTTAATCAAAGCAAAGGCAGAGTGTTCTAGGAAACGCCTAAGGCTACTAGAAACATTCTACGGCTTGTCGATCCATTTGCGATTGATCCTAATTCTGCCAAGCGCACCAGAAAAATGGTGGGTGCACACACAACAATCCACCTAGGAGCTGTGAAACCACATTGGATTTAATCAAAGCAAAGGCACAATGTACTAGGTCTATGTGAAACATTTTACAGCTTGTGGATCCGTTTCCGATTGACCTTGATTCCAGTAATCCTTCCAGAAAAATGGTCTTTGCGCACACAGAATAGCACCTAGGGGCCGTTACACCAAAGGGAAAGTAATCAAAGCAAAGGCATAGTGTACTAGGGCTCACCTAAGGCTACTAGAAACATTTTACGGCTCGTCAATCCGTTTTTGATTGACCTTGATTCTGCTGATCACATTGGGAAAATGGTGGGTGCGCACACAGGACTGCACCTAGGGGCTGTGAAACCATAGGGAATTTAATCAAAGCATAGGCACTGTGTACTTGAGCCCGCCTAAGACTATTAAAAATATTTTAAGGCTTGTCGATCAATTTCCGATTGACCCTGATTCCATCGATCCCGCCGAAAAAATGATGGGTGCTTACACAGCACTGCACCTAGGGGCGGTGAAACCATAGGGGATTTATCAAAGCAAAGGAACACCATAGTGTACTAGGGCTTGCCTAAGGCTACTACAAGAATTTTATGCCTCGTTGATCCATTTCCAACTGACCTTGATTCTGACGACCCCACCGGAAAAATGGTGGGTGTGCACACAGCACTGCACCTAGGGGCTGTTAAACCACAGGGGATTTAATCAATGTAAAGGCACAGTATACAAGGCTGGCCTAAGGCTACTAGAGACATTTTACGGCTCATTGATCCGTATCTGGTTGACCCTGATTCCGCCAATCCCACCACAAGAATGGTGGATGCACACACAACACTGCACCTAGGGGCTGTGAAACCATTGGGGACTCAATCAAAGCAAAGGCACAGTGTACTAAGGCTCGTCTAAGGCTGCTAGAAACATTTCAGGGCTCATGTATCCGTTTCCGACTGACATTGATTCTGCCGATCCCGCTGGAAAAATGCGTGGTGGGCACACAACACTGCACCTAGGGGCTGTGAATCCATATGGGATTTAATTAAAAAATGGCACAGTGTAGCACGCCTCGTCTAAGGCTACTAGAAACATTTTACGGCTTGTTGATCCGTTTCCGATTGGCATTAATTCCGCTGATGCCACTGGAAAAATGGCGGGTGCGTACCCAGAACTGCACATAGGGACAGTGAAACCACAGGGGATTCAATAAACACTAATGCATAGTGTACTAGGGCCGGCCTAAGGCTACTAGAAGCATTTTGTGGCTTGTCAATCAGTTTTTGATTGACCCTGATTCCGCCAATCCCACCGGAAAAAGTGTGGGTACCCACACAACAGTGCACCTAGGGGCTGTGAAACCAGAGGGGATTCAATCAAAGAAAAGGCAGAGTGTACTAAGGCTTGCCTAAGGCTACTAGAAACATTTTACTGCTTGTCAATCCGTTTCGGATTGACCCTGATTCCGCCGATTTCACCGGAACGTTGGTGGGTGCACACGCAGCACAACACCTAGCGGCTGTGAAACCACAGGGGATTCTAATCAAAACAAAGGCACAGTGTACTAGGGCTTGCCTAAGGCTACTATAAACATTTTACGCCTCGTCGATTTGTTTGTGATTGACCCTAATTCCGCCGATCCCACAGGGAAAATGGTGGGTGTGCACCCAACACTTCACCTAGGGGCTGGGAAACCACAGAGGATATAATCAAAGTAAATGCACAGTGTAATTGGGCTTGCTTAAGGACACCAGAAACATTTTATGACTCGTCGATCCGTTATTGATGGACCTTGATTCCGCCGATCCCACGGAACAAAGGTTGGTGCGCACATAGCACTGCACCTAGGGGTTGTGAAACCAGAGGGCATACAATCAAAGCAAAGGCACAGTGTACCAGGGCTCACCTAAGGCTACTGGAAACATTTTACAGCTTGTGGATCTGTTTGCGATCGACCCTGATTCTGCCAATCCCACCGGAAAAATGGTGGGTGCACACATAGCACTGCACCTAGAGGCATTGAAACCATAGGGGATTCAATCAAAGCAAAGGCATAGTGTACTTGGGCTTGCCTAAAGCTACTAAAAACATTTTTCAGCTCGTTGATCCGTTTACGATTGACCTTCATTCCGTCGATATTACCGGGAAAATGGTGCGTGTGCACACAACAGTGCACCCACGGGCTGTGAAACCACAAGGGAGTTAATCAACGCAAAGGCACAGTGTACTAGGGCTCACATAAGGCTACTAGAAACATTTAACGGCACCTTCATCCATTTCCGACTGACCCTGATTCTATTGATTCCACTGGAAAAATGGTGGGTACACACATAGCACTGCACCTAGGGGCTGCGAAACCACGGGGGATCTAATCAATACAGAGGCAAAGTGTACTAGGGCTTGCTTAAGGCTACTAGAAACATTTTATGGCGCGTCAATGAGTTTCTGATTAGCCCAGATTCTGCGGATCCCGCCCAAAACACAGCGGGTGCACACACAGAACTGCACCTAGGGGCTGTGAAACCATGGGGGATTTAATCAAAACAAATGCACAGTGTACTAGGGCTCTCCTACGGCTACTAGAAGCATTTTACGGCTCGTCAATCCGTTTCCGATTGAGCCCAATTCCGCTTATTCCACCGGGAAAATGGTGTGTGCGCACACACCACTACACCTGCGTGCTGTGAACCATAAGGGATTCCATCAAAGCAAAAGCACAGTGTAGCAGGGCATGCCTAAGGCTACTACAAGCAGTTTATGGCTCATTGATTCGTTTCCAACTAACCCTAATTCCGCCGATCCCACCGGGAAAATGGTGGGTGCTCACACAGCACTGCATATAGGGGTTGTGAAACCAAAGGAGATTAAATCAAAGGAAAGGCACAGTGTACTAGGTCTTCCCTAGGGCTACTAGAAACATCTTATAGCTTGTGGATCTGTTTCTGATTAACCCTCATTCTGCCAATTCCACTGCAAAAATGGTGGGTGGACTTGTAGCACCGCACCCAGGGGTTGTGAAACCAGAGGGGATTTTAATCAAAGCAAAGGCATAGTGTACGAGGGCTCGCCTAAGGCTACTAGAAACATTTTAAGGCTCGTCGATCCGTTTCTGATTGACCCTGATTCAGTCAATCCAACTGAAAAAATGGTGGGTACACACAAAGCACTGCACCTAGGGGCTGTGAAACCACAAGGGATTTCATCAAAACAAAGGAACAGTGTACTAGGGCCCGCCTAAGGCTACTAAAAACATTTTACGCCTCGTTGATCCGTTTCTGATTGACCCAGATTTCAGTGATCCCACCGGAAAAATGGTGGGTGCGCACACAGCACTACACCTAGGGGCTCTGAAACCACAAGGGATTCAATCAAAGAAAAGGCATAGTGTATTAGGGCTTGCTGAAGGCTTCTAGAAACATTTCATGGCTCGTCATTCCGTTTCTGATTGACCCTGATTCTCACCAGGAAAATGGTTGGTACGCACCGAGCACTGCACGTAGGGGCTCTTAAACCATAGGGGATTTAATGAAAGCAAATACAGAGTGTACCAGGGCCCGCCTAAGGCTACTAGAGTCATTTTACGGCTCATCAATTTGTTTTTTATTGACCCTGATTCCGCCAATCCCACCAGGAAAATGGAAGGTGCACACACAGCACTGCACCTAGGGGCTGTGAAACCACAGCAGATTTAATCAAAGCAAAGGCAAAGTGTGCTAAAACCCGTATAAGGCTAATAGAAATATTTTATGGCTCATCGATGCGTTTGCAATTGACCTTGATTCCGCCGATCCCACTGGAATAATCGTGGGTGCGCACAGAACAATGCACCTAGGGGCTGTCAAACCACAAGGGATTTAATCAAAGCAAAGGAACAGTGTACTAGGACTAGCCTAAGGCTACAAGAAACATTTTATGGCTTCTTGATCCGTTTCTGATTGACCCTGATTCCCCTGATCCCACCGGAAAAATGGTGGCTGCATACACAGCACTGCACCTAGGGGCCATGAAACTGTGCGGGATTTAATCAAAGCAAAAGCACAATGTACAAGAGCTTGCCTAAGGCCACTAAAAACATTTTACGGGTCATCAATCCTTTTCCTTTGATCCTCATTCCGCCGATCCCACCAGAAGAATGGTGGGTGCGCACACAGCACTGCACCTAGGGGCTGTGAGACCACATGGGATGTAATAAAAGCAAAAGCACAGAGAACTAGGGATTGCCTAAGGCTACTACAAGCATTTAAGTGCTTGTTGATCTGTGTAGCGTACGCACCATTTTAAGAGATAAAGATGGTGTTTAAAAATAGCTCCCATGTTTCGGGAACTCGAGGCCTAGGTTTCGGGCAGTTGAGGTTCAAGAAAATAAGTACGAGCTGGAGTCCAGTTCGACTCCAGCCCGGAAAATATCTCTTGGGACGATAGGGTTTTAGGTTGCATGTTTACAAAAATGCCCTATGACGACTATGTCCATTCTTTGAGCGGTTCGTCTCAGCCAAAAGGGCTTAGACGACCATTCGCTCTCTCTCCTGAGACGACTATTCTGAGGGCCTACGTTTTTGGTTCTGCAGTTAGTCGCAAAACAGCCCACGGCTGTTACATTGGCATCAGAGCCAGAGCTTCCGCGAGAGAAAACAGATGTGAGTGTCGGAAACACTCGGACGTCGGATCTCGACATCGATGGACACCGTCTGCCGTCAGCGCAGTTTACAGCAAAAAAAAAAACTGTTTGGACCAGTCGTCCAAACGCCGCCCGATCGGCACAGAGAGCGAGGTGACCGAGCCCCGTCAAGCCGAGAGTCGAGCTAGAGCTCCGACGAGCCGACTGATAGAAAAAAAAAAGGTTTGGAGCAGTCCTCCAAACGGTGCCCGACCCGCTGGTCCTAGCTCATCGAGCTGCGACGAGCAACAAGCCGAGCGCTCGTTGCTCATCGGGGGGAGGATCGGGGCGAGTCCCCCATCACCCTCCCCATTGCGCCAAGGAGGGGGGGAGGGGGTGACCTACCGCCCCCCCCTCCCCCCTCATATGGGCCGACAGCCCAGAGGGGAGGAGAGGGGGCGTTCTCCCCTCTCCCCCCCCCTCTCACAGGGCCGACGGCCCAAGGGGGGGCCGTCTCCCCCCTCTCCCTTGTTGGGGGAGGACCGACGGTCCAAGGGGGGAGTCTCCCCCCTCTCCCTTGTTCAGGGAGAGCTGACTGCGCAAGGGGGGGTCGTCTCCCCCCTCTCCCTCGTTGAGGGAGGGCCGACGGCCCGGGGGGGGGGCGTCTCCCCCCTCTCCCTCCTTGAGGGAGGGCCGACGGCCCAGGGGGGGGGCGTCTCCCCCCTCTCCCTCGTTGAGGGAGGGCCGACGGCCCAACGGGGGTGTCTCCCCCCTCTCCCTCGTTGAGGGAGGGCCGACGGCCCAAGGGGGGTCGTCTCCCCCCTCTCCCTCGTTGAGGGAGGGCCGACAGCCGAAGGGGGGCGTCTCCCCCCTCTCCCTCGTTGAAAGAGGGCCGACGGCCCAAGGGGGACGTCTCCCCCCCTCTCCCTCGTTGAGGGAGGGCCGACGGCCCAAGGGGGGCGTCTCCCCCCCCCCTCTCCCTCGTTGAGGGAGGACCGACGGCCCAAGGGGGCGTCTCCCCCCTCTCCCTCGTTGAGGGAGGGCCGACGGCCCAAAGGGGGTGCCTCCCCCCTCTCCCTTGTTGAGGGAGGGCCAACGGCCCAAGGGGGGCGTTTCCCCTCTCTCCCTCGTCGAGGGAAGGCCGACGGCCAACAAAGGGGGCGTCTCCCCCTTTCCCTCTCGAGGGTGACGTTCTAGAGGAGGGGGAGGCTTGTGGTGGAGGCTGGGAAGCTTCCTGCCCCCTTCCTTCCCCCGTGGACGGGCCAGGCCTCCCACCTCCCCGTCGCTTCACGGGCCACGACTGGCCGTGTGAAAACTACATAAGATCCAAAACTGCCTGGGTGAATGTGCGTGAGTGGCGCAGGTGGAAGAGGGCAAGTGCTGAAGGTGAAGGCTTGGGTTCAATTCCAACAGTCTCTGTTTTATTGGGCGTCGTGAACCTGGCTCACAGAAACGAAAATTACTTCTTTGTTTGAACCCGGTTTCGACCGCCGTAAAAAGTGCAAAAGAGCTCTGACAGAGCTCTAGAACATTTTCAGGAATTCTGAAATATTCATTGCAAATCATTTTTGCGACGATGGAAAAATAGGAGAATCGATCATTTTCCCAACACTCAAAATAAGTACCGATTGTACAACAAGCATGACGTTTGCATGACAAAGGTGCCGATTGCACCAACAAGTGCCGATTGCACATCAAACGTGCCGATTGCACAAGAAAAAAAAAAATTTGCACGGCTTGCATGACCGCAGGAGGTCAGAGCACATGACCAAGTGCTGGAGAAAAACCGCTTTTCAATCGGTCAAGGTATGCGATTCATACCATGGTACTTCAGTCTTGTGAAGTTGGGTACACGGCATGCGTGGAAAACGTGCACGACATGCACATAAACCCTCATCCACTAACTCTTGGTGCGTCAATCACGACATCAAGTTATGGATAAGTTAGGTTGACGAATGATCACAATGGTTTTGTGATATTTGATCAAGCTGACGATATGAGCTGATGTTTTGGATAAAAATGGCGACACCATTTCACCGAACAGGTGGTTTGGAGGGTGCAGAACGTGTTCTTTCAGAGTCGCACTTCTCATTGCACTACAATGTTCAAAGGCCAATGTGATCGCTTCATGACTAAGCCAGTGTCATGACTATGTCATGAGATGTTGAACAAAGGTGTGTCCGCACGCCGAATTTAATCCTAGAGGATTGACATCATGCTGCCGGTACACAGTGTGTACTGGATGCATCAGTACCTTTTGGAGGTTTTGTGCATCATTAGTCATGGTTGATACAAACATTGGTCTATGATTGAACATGTCCAGGATGATACCTTTGAATAAATTCTCAATGGTGAAACCATTGACACCCTATCACTCGGTGAGTGATGGATACACATCGTAGTACCCGGTTGGTACAGACGATGAAAACATACATGAGTGTACTCACAACCCTGTTCATGAGACAAGGATTATTGTCAATGAGGGTTGTAAATGCGCCAGAGAGTGGCGGAGACTCTTTGTTGGTTCAGCAACGATTTGAGACGCCGCAGTGCGGTGGTAGAAGATTGCAAAAGTCAATTCTGGCGTATGACAAGATTGACCGAATGCCGAATGTGAACGAATTTGAGGACAAAACCTTCAGTCTATCATCACTCGATGAGTGAACATGTCATGGACATTGATAGACAAAAGTGCGTGAACCGATGTCGGTGACATGAGTTCACCCACAGTTCTGTGAAAGTTCCATTTCAAAGAAAATGAGCGACACTCCTTTTCTACTAATGGAGCTCCAGAGTACTATGACGATCTCATAGTTTTCTACAAACCAACTACGACATAGTTTGGATCACAAAAAGGTCTTGGTTTTGTGTCTAAAGTTTATGACTGACCATAGAAACGGCCTATAAGCCGATAGCTTTATGCTAACAGTCTATTAGCATCCACATCTTGGTGGTCCGACCGACCACATAACGAGTCATCATCGACATTGAAACAAAATAACGACCAGTGTGTCGTAACCAATGTTGATGTTAAAGGACTCTTCAAGATGGACCTTGAGAAATGATATTTCTCATCAGAATCTTTCGATGTTTTAAGAAATACCTCAAAGTTAATGGCATCGTGACACGATACACTAGCCGTGTACGTCACGATCTTCAAACATCATGCGGATGGATTCTGATTATGCCAAAGATATGGTATAGCACCACCTATGCGATATCGATGTGCAAAATAAATCCAGCATCCGATTTGTTGGAACCCAATCCATCTCCAAGAGAGATCATGATGACTATGGTGTAGTCGAACCATGCCTCACTGACCCAAAAGGTCACAGTGAACTGACTCAAGCCCCTTGGTTTTGGGGATGGTTTAGTTGATGTACATTGTCGAATGCAAGTACAACATGTTTTTGGATGACGCTGCGGTGATATCCGCGATTGTGGTGGTTTGTCAGATGTCTTCAATGAGGGCGATACCCTCTTAGTGCCTCGGACACGGCATATGGAAAGCACTCTATTGAGTGGAAGTACTGAATGTACACAATTGAAGACATTGAAGCAACACGGATTTTTGCAACATGGCAAACACGATCCGTTGGCGGGTTCCCGATTGGAACCCTTGGATGCGATGGCACAAACACAACAGAGTTTAAAGAACTAGCTGTTCCAGGATCACCGGATGTGATTCGGAAGTGTTCGACCACAATCACATGGAATTGACACCCGAAAGGTGTTCTTCCAACGTGTACCGCAATGATTGTGATCATGGTACACCCGTTGGGTGAATACCATACGATGAATACTTTGTTCGTGGATTGAATCCATGGTCGTTGATATCGGTTATCTCAGCTAACCTAGTTCAAATGTAGTGTGCTTTTGACAGGGACGTGAGCGGCAGCCTACGGTACCCATTTCAGACAGAAATGAGGAGATGGTTGAAAGATCATCTAGGTCAGAGAATTGTCGTGTCTAATGACGGACGTTGACGACAACTACGCGTGCCAGACGACCGATGCCGCCTCCTTCAAAGATGGGTGCAATCTTTGAATGGAAAAATAAGTGTGCTCAGCAACCATGTCTTAGGGCCTTGGTGCCTCCCAACCCTAAGATAAAGCTAGCATGCAAGTTGCATGGGCTTGGTGGAGCTTGGTTGAGTTCAGCCAACCAATCCACGGGTGTTGAACGAGGTCTAGTAGACCTACGCGTGGTCATGAACACGTGGTTGCAAACCAAAAGGATTGAAGTCCGGATCTTGGATTGCACGTATTGACAATGTTGCAAGGAGGTACCACCTTGACAGCAACCCCTTGGAAGAGATCATGTCCCAACGACATGGGAAGTGTTGTGTGGACCTGGACGGTTTTTGCGGGGACGCCCGGTTAATTGGTCGCAGGGACGCTCCTTGCAAAGGGGGAGGAGGCGTCACCACAACAGCTTGTTGAACACGTACCACGCGGAATGTGGGAAAACTTATTCTATGTACCCTCTTCCAAAGTGGCAAGACATCGTTGACAATGTACGTCCCAAAAGGCATCGACCATGCCACCGATACACACGTGTGATGAGTCTTCGGTGGAGACTCACCAACACTTGTGAAGAGCGTACAAGGATTGTACGTGTCCCATCTTGGCAAGAGCCAAGGAACTACGCGATCAACACTAGATGTTGAGCGCAAATGACCATATTCACAAAAACCACAAGAGTGTGGTTGATTGTGCGTGAACGTGATGCAACCGTGTTGCGGATGACAAGAGTTCACACGTGTGATCTTGTTTGCGCTTCTTATTGCATGGTCTGCATCATGAAGTACGCGATGATCAAACCTTCGTGAGCAAATACGAACCGGGACGGTTCAAAGCAAAGGGGGAGGAATGTAGCGTACGCACCATTTTAAGAGATAAAGATGGTGTTTAAAAATAGTTCCCATGTTTCGGGAACTCGAGGCCTAGGTTTCGGGCAGTTGAGGTTCAAGAAAATAAGTACAAGCTGGAGTCCAGTTCGACTCCAGCCCGGAAGATATCTCTTGGCCTCATTTGAGGCAAGAGGAGTGCCGTGATGGAAATCCATCGCGTCACTCCTCCTCCTCTCTAGCTAGCCGCTAGGGTCCCATTCCCGCGTGGATGTGCCACGTGGGACGATAGGGTTTTATGTTGCATGTTTACAAAAATGCCCTATGACGACTATGTCCATTCTTTGAGCGGTTTGTCTCAGCCAAAAGGGCTGAGACGACTATTTGCTCTCTCTCCTGAGACGACTATTCTGAGGGCCTACGTTTTTGGTTCTGTAGTTAGTCGCAAAACAGCCCACGACTGTTACAATCTGTTTCCAACTAATCCTGATTTTGCCGATCCCACCGGAAAAATGGTGGGTGCGCACACAGCTTTGCATCTAGGGGCTATGAAACCACAAGAGATTTAATCAAAGCTAAGGCATGGTGTACTAGGGCTCGCCTGAAGCTACTACAAGCATTTAACGGCTGGTTAACCTGTTTCTGACTGACCATGATTCCCTCGATCCCACCGCAAGAAATAGTGGGTGGGTGCACAGCAATGCACGTAGGATCTATGAAACCACAGTGGAATTAATAAAAGCAAAGGCACAGTGTACTAGGGCTTGGCTAAGGCTACTCGAAACATTTTACGGCTCATCAATCTGCTTCCAATTGATCCTCATTGCACCGATGCCACCGGAAAATTTGTGGGTGCGCACACAGCACTCCACCTAGGGGTTGTGAAACCATGGGAGATTTAATGAAAGCAAAGGCACGGTGTACTAGGGCTTGCCTAACGCTACTACAAGCATTTTACAGCTCGTTGATCCGTCTCCGACTGTCTATGATTCCGCCGATCCCACAAGAATAATGGTGGGTGTGCACAGGACACTGCACCTAGAGGCCGCAAAACCACACGGGATTTAATCAAAGCAAAGGCACAGTGTACTACGGCTTGCCTAAGGCTACTAGAAACATTTTACCTCTGGTCAATCCTTTCCGATTGATCGTAAATCCGCCAATCCCACCAGAAAAAATGGTGGGTGCACACACAGCATGGCACGTAGGGGCTGTGAAACCATAGGGGATTTAATCAAAGCAAAGGCACAGTGTACTAGGGCTCGACCAAGGCTACTACGAGGATTTAATGGCTAGTTCATCTGTTTCTGTCTGGCCCTGATTCCGCTGATCCCACAGGAAAAATGGTGGCTGCGCACACAGTACTACACCTAGGGGCTATGAAACCATAGGGGATTCAATCAAAGCAAAGGCACAGTGTACTGGGGCTCGCCTAAGGCTACTTCAAGCATTTTATGGCTGGTTGATCTGTTTTTGACTGACCCTGACTCCGTCGATCCCACCAAAAAATTGGTGAGTGGGTACACAGCACTGCACCTAGGGGCTGTTAAACCCCAAAGGAGTTAATCAACGCTAAGGCACAGTATACTAGGGCCTGCCTAAGGCTACTAGAAAGAGTTTATGGCTCGTCAATTCATTTCCCATTGACCCTGTTTCCCCCAATCCCACCCAGAAAATGGTGGGTGCACACACAGCACTGCACATAAGGGCTATGAAACCACAGGGGATTTAATCAAAGCAAAGGCACACTGTACTAGGGCTCGCCTAAGCCTACTACAAGTATTCTATAGATCGTTGATGTTGGCTCAGAGGGTGAGTGTGCATCCTAGAGGGTCCCTAGCAGTGGTTGGTTCACACCACCAACTATATTTTGAGAGACTGAAACTGTGGAGGCAAAACGTTCCAAGAATGGCAGAAAACTGGTCAGAGAGTGTGGCAACAGTTTTGGCCTCAATTTACTGGGAATTAACACTTGATCAAGGCTCACAAGTAGTGGCATTTTATAGCCACTGATCTAAGCTTTCCAGAACACCAAAGCATGCCAAATGTGGAGCTTCCTAGGAGATTTTGTGGCTTCTAGAGTGGCCCTTGGTAGGCTGTCCCTTTTCCCACCTAGGAAGGCATCCCTTCCTTCCTCTAGAAGCTTCTACCCCTTCCTAGATTCCTCAGCTTGCTTCTAGTAAGAGGGAAGGTATCCACATGGCCAAGATGTTTCTAGATGCCTTGTAGGACAAGTCACCCCTTCTAGAAGGTGTGCCACCTTCCTAGACCCTCACCTGGCCTTCTAGAACCTTAAGGAGGAAGTCTAGAGTTTGAGCTAGCTTCTTCGCATCTGTTTTCCACCTCCCTTGAGGCAGGACAGAAATTCATCTTGTTGGACTTGAATCTGGGCCCTTGCCTTTATAGGTGGGCACCATTAACCACTAAGCCACTACGGCTTGTTTTTTTGGTGTTCCTTTTTGGAGTCACTCCTGCCATGGTGAGGAGCATCTCTTCAACAATCTCCCCCTTGCGCATCACCCATGGTAGTAGTCCATGCTCAACCTGCAACTCAAGAGGCTTCGGAAAGCCAAAGCTCCATGCAAGTAGCATCATGCCTGTCCTTAGGTTGCGCCTTTGTCATGGCATCAGCAAGCATGTGCTTTGTGCCGCCATGCACAAGCACCACATCACCCTTTGCAACAAGGTCTCAAGCAAAGTGATGCCGGATCTCTATGTGCTTGGTTCTCTGGTGTACCACAGGGTTCTTGGTCAGGCTGATAGGCTCATGTTGTCAACATTGAGTGCCATTGGCTTCTTTTGCGGCACCCCAATCTCCTTGAGCAATCGCCGCAGCCATAGTGCCTCCCTTACGGCTTCTACAAGCAAAGTATACTCTGCCTCAGTGCTGGATAGAGCCACACTGTCCTGCTTCCGGCTTGCCCAAGACACCACTGCACCACCAAGCACAAAAACATAGCCTGATATTGACTTGCGGTCATCAACGTCACTTGCCCAGTCAGCATCAGAGTAGCCAACCAACTCGAGGGAGTCAGTCCGGGCTCCCCCTCCAAACATAAGTTGCGAATGTGTCGTTGCCTTCAAGTACCGGAGGATTCTCTTCACCGCTTGCCAATGTAGCGGCCCCAAATCAGCAACATAGCGGCTCACTTGTCCTTCAGCAAAGGCAAGGTCAGGTCGCGTCGCCACCATGGCATACATTATGCTGCCAACTGCGGACTGGTACGGTACTCTACCCATCTCCGCCTTCTCGTCCTCCGTCCTCGGGCCCATGCTCGAGCTCAGCTCACATGTTGTTGTCATAGGTGTGCCGATGGGGTTGCACTCCTCCATGTTGTAGCGGGGAAGCACCTCCTGCACATGCTTTTTCTTGACCCACCTCCAGCGTGCGTGCTTTTCGGTCCCTCTTGATGGCGATGCCTAGGTAGTACTCAAGCTCGCCCATGTCTGTCATCTCGAACCGGCCGCCAAGCTGTTGCTTCAGGCTCTTGAGCTCCCCCTTACCCGGAGACACAAGGATGGGGTCATCAACGTAGAGGATGACAATTTGGTGGAGTCCCGGCTGATTACGCACGTTCACGCTGTGATCCGCCTCGCAGCACTTGAAGCCAAGCTCAACCATGAAACTATCCATCTTAAGGTACCACATGAGTGGAGCTTGCTTCAGTCCACAGAGCGCCTTGCAAAGCCGGCACACCTTCCCTTGTGGCGCATCCACCCCCTCGGGCACCTCCATGTAGACTTCCTTGTCCAGGTGGCCATTGAGGAACGCAGTTTTGACATCCATTTGGTGGATTTCATAGTCGCGTGCCGCTGCCACCAAGAGGATAGTACGGATGGAGGCAAACTTGGCAACTGGTGCAAAGGTCTCGTTGTAGTGCTCCCCTTTTCTCAGGGCATACCCTTTCGCCACCCTGCGCCTTGTACCGCTCCACCTTCCCCTCCTTCGTGAGCTTCTTCCAGAGGATCCACTTAGAGCCGATGATTTTCTCGCCCTCCGGCCGGTCAACCAGCTCCCAAGTGCTGTTCTCCTTGTGGGAGGTAAGCTCAGATTTTATTGTTCCCTTCCACTCAGCACCATCCTTCCGCTGCAGTGCCTCCTTTACAGATTGAGGCTCCTCTTGTGTGAAGAAGGCTTGTGCAAACCCAGTCCAAATGCTCTTGCAGGCATCGTACCTTTTTGTCCGTCTTTGCACACGGCTGCTCGTGCGGGGCTCTAGAGGTGGTTGTTGTTATTGATCTCCCCTTTTGGTACCTTCCTCTCCAAGCACATGCTCCCCCTCTCGTGGAGACCTTGGAGACATCGGTTGACTCCTTGCCTCCACGTCCATCTCCGGTGCTTCGCATTCGTCATCCAATCTGGCCGGAATAAAATCTGCCGCTTGCCCATCCCTTAGGCGATTCTCTCTGGTTGGTGGTGATGCGAGGACGTCACCCGCATTCACGTCCTCCGGCGTCTCCCCCTCAAGGAGGGGCATCCACTCCCCCCTCTTGGAGAGTCCTGCCTTCTTGTCTGTCCAACGGCTTTTCTCATTGAACGCGGCGTCGGGACTCCGCACAATCTGTTGCCTCCTTGGGTGAAAGAGCCGGTAAACCTTGCTTTTGCTCTCATATCCAAGGACAATACACCAGCAGGTGCACGGTTCGAGCTTGCTTTGTCCCTTACGTGCCTGCATCATTGCATGTGCAACACAACCAAATATGCAAGGGTGACCCACCGTCGGCTTCCTCCCGCTCCACACCTCTTATGACGTCTTCCACGCCTTGCTCTCCTCCTTCAACGGCTTTGTCGGTATAAGATTCATTATGTGCGCTGCTGTCCTTACCGCCTCCGCCGAATACCGTTGTGTAAGTCCGGTGTCGCTCAACATGGATTGCACCATGTTAAGGATTGTGCGATTTGATCTCTCTGCAAGGCCATTTTGTTGTGGGGAGAGTGAAGTTGTTTTCTACCACTCACTCCCCTTGCTCTTCATCCACCCAAGGCACCCCGCATATGTACCGCCGTTGTCACTCCGGAACACTTTCACCTTCAACTCTGTTTGGCACTCCACATCTGCCACAAACTCTTGCATGCATGCAAGGACCTCGCTCTTTCGCTTCATTGGGTAGAGGTAGAGTTTCTGGCTGTGGTCATCAATGAAGGTGAGGAAGTAGCGAGCTCCGCCGATAGAGCTCTCAAGCGGTCCACACATATGTGTGTGTACCACGGCCAGTTTTGTCGATGCACGCGTCCCCTTTGCCACAAACGGCTGCCACATTGATTTGTCAATAATGCATGGCTCACACACGGTCTCATTGCTTCCATCAAGGCCGCTGATTTGGAGACCACGCACCACTTCCCTCTTAGCCATCTCTTTCACTATGGATGGAGAAATGTGGCAGAGTCAGTGGTGCCATAGGTCAAGGTCTCCTCCATCCTTCGTTGCAAGATTGGCGGTGTTTAACCCCGCCCGGCTGCTAAGGATCTTTGTGCATAGTAGGTATAAGTCGTCCTCCCTCTTGCCATGCGCAATCACCTCACTTTTGCCCTCCTTGTGGATGACGGCCTTCTTCTTTGTGAAGAGCACCTCAAGTCCCTTGTCGGTAAGGTGGTTGACGGAGGGCAGGTTTGCCCCAAAGTTGGGCATATGGAGCACATCATGGATTGTGCTCGTGAAAGGTTTTCCATCCACAATTGACTCAATGCGGACGTTACTCTCACCAGCAGCCACCTCTGTTTTTCCATTGGCCACTGTCATGCATCTCTCCGAGGTGCCGTAGGTGACAAATGCTGCCCTGCTGCATTGGGTGTGGCAGCCTGATCCGGAGTCAATGACGGCAACTCCGGATCCTTCAAGTTGGTGGAGTTGTAGGCCATAAGGGCATGCTCTTCTTTCTTCTTGCCCCGCTGCGATCGATCTGTTTTCTTCTTGGGATAGTTGCGCGCATAGTGGCCCTCCTTGCCGCAGTTGAAGCATTCCCCCTTCTTGTCACCCTTCTTGGTGCCCTGTTTGGTACCCTTCCACTTGTTGCCTTGGCCTCCACTTTGAGGATGAACCGTGTAAGCTGAACTTAATGCCGCTGCAATCTCTCGACCGCCACGTCGCATCCACTCATCGCCCATGTACTCAACAACCTTTGGGTACTTTAGCTCATTGGAAAGCCAGCCACCAAGGACTGTGATCATGGGACTCCAACAGTCCGGCAAGGCTAGAAGGAGGATCATAGCTTGCAACTGAGAGTTGACCTCCCAACTAGTGGCCTCGCACTCCGTTGCGAGCGATTCAATCTGTTGCATGATCTCCATGATGTTGTCACCTTCATTGGCTCGGAGGGTGACGAGTCGTTTGAAGATGAAGAGCTGATTGGAAAGGTTGCTTGACTGGTAGATGGAGCATAGTTTTGACCATGCTTCTGTGGCCAGGGTGCATCCTTGGATGTGCCCAAGTTGTGGCGGGCATAACGCACACACAAGGAGCGCCTACGCCTTTTTGTTGCGCTTCTTGTATGCCTCGTTTACCTCGGCCGTTGCAGTCTCTAGCAAAGCAATCTCATCACCCTTCATAAGCTCAAGTAGTCCCTTGTCGTTGAGGAAGACCTCAAATTGCCACCTCCACAAGGCAAATCCTATCCCATCAAACTTAAGGACAGCGCGGCTGCTCTCTTGCTCCCTCGTTGCCATGTCTTGCTGTTGGAAGCAAGAAATCAAGCTGGCTTTGAGTCCCTTAGAGGCGTGGGCCCATAAACCTTTGTTGGCTCAGAGGGTGAGTGTGCACCGTGGAGGGTCCCTAGCAGTGGCTGGTTCACACCACCAACTGTTTTTGGAGAGAGTGAAACTATGGAGGCAAATGGTTCCAAGGATGGCAGACAACTGGTCAGAGAGTGTGGCAACGGTTTGGCCTCAATCGACTGGGAATGGAAACTTGATCAAGGCTCATAAGTAGTGGCATTTTATAGCCACTGAAATTAGCTTCCAGAACACCAAAGCATGCAAGTTTTTGAGCTTCCTAGCAGATTGTATGGCTTCTAGAGTGGCCCTTTGTAGGCTGTCCCTTTTCCCACCTAGGAAGGCATCCCTTCCTTCCTCTAGAAGCTTTTGCCCCTTCCTAAATTCCTCTTGCTTGCTTTTAGCAGTAGAGAAGGTATCCAGATGGCCAAGAAACTTCTAGATACCTTGTAGGACAAGTAACCACTTCTAAAAGGTGTGCCACCTTCCTAGACCCTCACCTGGTCTCTAGAACCTTAAGGAGGAACTCTAGAGTTTGAGCTAGCTTCCTGGCATCTGTTTTCCACCTCCCTTGAGGTAGGACAGAAATTTATCTTGTTGTACTTGAACCCAGACCCTTGCCTCTATAGGTGGACACCATTAACCACTAAGCTACTACGGCTTGTCTTTTTGGTGTTCCTTTTTGGAGTCACTCCTGCCATGGTGAGGAGCATCACTCCAACAGTTGATCCCTTTCAGACTGACCCTGATTCCGCTGATCCCACTGGGAAAATGGTGGGTGCGCACACAGCATTGCACTCAGGAGTTGTGGAACCACAGGGGATTTAAACAAAGCTAAGGCATAGTGTACCAGGGCCCGCCTAAGGCAACTAGAATCATTTTATGCCTCGTCAATCTGTTTCCAATTGACACTGATTCTGCCGATCCCCCCGATGCCAAAAAAATGGCGGGTGCACACACAACAGTGCACCTAGGGGCTGAGAAACCATAGAAGATTTAATCAAAGGAAAAGCACAGTGTACTAGGGCGCGCAAACAGCTACTTGAAACATTAAGCCTGTTGATCCATTTGCGATTGACCCTGATTCTGCTGATCACACCAGAAAACTGGTGGAAATACACACAATACTGCACGAAAGGGCTACCAAGCCACAGGGGATCTAATCAAAGCAAAGGCACAGTGTACTAGGGCTCACCTATGGCTATTGGAAACATTTTACAGCCTGTGGATCCGTTTCTGACTAACCCAGATTTCGCTTATCCCACCGGAAAAATGGTTGGTGAGCACACAACACTGCACCTAGGGGCTTCAAATAAATAGCGGATTTAATCAAAGCAAAGGTACACTGGATTAGGGTTTTCCTAAGGCTACTAGGAACATTTTACGGCTCATTGGTCCGTTTCTGATTCACCGTGATTCCGCCGATCCCACAGGAAAAATGAGGAGTGCGCCCACGGCATTGCACCTAGGGGCTATGAAACCAAAATGGATTTAATCAGATCAAAGGCACAGTGAACTAGAGCTAACCTAAGGCTATTGGAAAAATTTTACGGCTCATTGATTCGTTTCCAATTGACCTTGATTCTGCCAATCCTACCGGAAGAATGTTGGGTGCGCACAAAGCACTGCACGTATGGGTTGTGAAACCGTAGGGGATTCAATCAAAGCAAAGGCACGGTGTACTACGGCTTGCCTAAGGCTACTACAAGCATTTTACAGCTTGTTGATCCGTTTCTGACTGACCCTAATTCTGTCGATCCCACCGGAAAAATGGTGGGTGCGCACACAGCACTGCACCTAGGGGTTGTGAAACCACAGGGGATTTAATCAAAGCTAAGGCACAATGTACTAGGGCCCACCTAAGGCTACTAGAAACAGTTAACTGGTTGTGAATATGTTTCTGATTAACCCTGGTTTTGCAAATCCCACCCAAAAAATGGTGGGTGGCCACACAGAATTGAACCTACCTGGGATGTGAAACCACAGGTGATTTCATCAAAGCAAACGCATAGTGTACTAGATCCCGCCTAAGGCTGCTAGGAGCATTCTACGGCTCGTCGATCTGTTTGTGATTGACCTTTATTCCGCTGATCCCACCAAGAAAATGGTGTGTGCGCACACAACACTGCACCTAGGGGCTGTAAAATCACAAGGGATTTAATGAAAGCAAAGGCATAGTATAGTAGGGCTCCCCTAAGGCTACAAGAAAAATTTTATGGCTCCTAGATCTGTTTTGGACTTACTCTTATTCCGCCGCTCCCACTGGAAGAAATGGTTGGTGCACCCACAGAAGTGCACCTAGGGGCTGTGGAACCATAGGGGATTTACGCAAAGAAAAGGCACAGTGTACAAGGGCTCGCCTAAGGCTACTACTAACATTCTACGGCTCATTGATCCCTTTCCAATTCACCCTGATTCCGCCAATCCCACTGGGAAAATGGTGAATGCGCACACATCACTGCAGCTAGGGGCTATGAGATCACAGGGGATGCAATCAAAGCTAAGGCACAGTGTACTAGGGCCTGCCTAAGGCTATTAGAAACATTTAACAACTCGTCAATCCATTTCCCACTGGCCCTGATTCCACCAATCTCACCAGAAAAATTGTCGGTGCGCACACAGTAGTGCACCTAGGGGCTGTGAAACCGGAAGGGGTTCAATCAAAGCAAGGGGATATTGTACTAGGACTCAGTAGTGCACCTAGGGGCTGTGAACTCGCGACGGCATGGCAAGAAGTAGGTGGTGTTTCCCGCGGTGCCTGTGCTTTGGAGGAGTGCCATGACAGAGGCCCAAGCAGCCACTTCTTTGCCAACAAGACCTTGAAGACAATGGCTTGCTTCTTCTGGTGGCCCACCATGTTGTTAAAGGTGGCTGAATCCTGCCGTGTGCCAGAGCCACAAGGCATGAAGGACAAAGACTCCAGGTCTCCTCCAACCCTTGCCCATCCCTAAGCAGCCGTGGTGGAGAGTTTCCATGGACTTTATCACGGGCTTTCCAAATACAAGGGCAGGTCAAATGTGGTGTTGGTGGTGGTAGTTTCCTTCAGCAACATGTCGCACTTCACTGCGGTGCTTGAGATGGTGAGTGCGGAAGCCACGGTAGACTCTTCCCTGAGCACATGGTATGCCTCCATGGTGTGCCTTGGTTCATTGTGATCAACCATGACTCACGTTTCACAAGCAAGTTCTGGCCATAATTGCAAAAGAAATACAATGGAAAGGTGAAGCGATTGGCAAGTTTTCATGCCCAGATAAATGGAGTAGACAAACAATGGAGTAACTCCTCCTTACAGTGGGTGACCCAGGAAATATGACATGGTACGAGTGGTTGCTGTTTGCTTAAGTGGCATACACCTCTTCAAGGTTTGCCTCCACCAGCAAGGTGCCATTTGAGGTGGTGAACGGGTTTGTGCCCGCCATGCCCCTCTATCTGCACGTCGCAAGCAGCCTGCGTGTGGTGCAGTGTATTGCACGTGACTTCAAGCAGATTTACATGGCAACGTGGCATACAATGGCAAAGGCGCAAGATGAGCAAAAAGTACAAGCAAACCACTGATGTGCAGAAGAAACACTCAAAGTTGGTGATTGCATGCTTCTCAACAACACACACATCAAGCTTTGTGGGGCTTGATTGGACGAGTTGAAATCTTGTTGTCTTGGCTCATTTGAGGTGATCAAAATGCGGACACCCGTGGTTTCACGGTTGGGTCCTCCACCTTCCATGCCAGTCCACAACATCTCTAACCTCAAGCTCTACCATGATTTGGCTGAGTACTTTCTTGGCCGCAGTTTTGAAGCTCCCCCTCTGTAATTGACGGCATGCAAGAGTTTGAGGTGGAGGCCATCCTTGACCACCATTGTCCTGGTTTTGGATGGGAGTACCTGTTCAAGTGGAAGGGCTACCACGTGGGTCAGAAATCATGGAAGATTGCCTGAAACTTCAACATTGGCAGGTTGAATGCCGTGCTCTGGGAGTACCAAGAGTGAACCAAGACGTTTTGCTCATAAAGGGCTAGGTAGTGTAAGCCGGACAGTGCCAACAACACTGATCAAGGCTTGAAGCTTCCTTGAATGTACAATTTGAGCGTAGAATCTACAAGAAAAACCATGAAAAGTGAATCCAAGAACAAGGTCAATCCACCAAAAATTGAGGACGTTTGGCCTAGCCAAAGTTTGGACAAGCCAAGGGGAAAACAGGTGACAAGAATTCATCCTTTAGTACCAGGGCTCGATCCTCGGAAGACCCAACAAGGCTGAAGCGCACCTTGAAGCCTGGTAATCAATGAATCAAGGATCATTTAGGGTGAAGGGCACTTTGGAATGGTGCCCTAGTGTCTTTTTACCAAAAGCTCATCCTAAAGTGCCCTTTCCTAATAAGGAATTGACAAGAAGGGGATGGAGAAGATCCAAGTCGACCAACTCTAGCAGCCGTAGTGACTGGGAAGTAGAATCAAGATAAGACAATAAGGCAGAAAAACGAAGCCCGTCTTAGGTGGTTTCTCACATGAAGCTGCATATACACCACAGGGGACACTGAGTTTGAATGAGGTTCAACACAGTTTCCAAGATTACATGGGAGAGGCGGTGATGTAGCAAGCGGTGGTGCCTAAGCAAGAGAACACCAGTGACCAGCACACATGTAGAAGAGGGAGAGGAAGAAGAAGCATAGCCAGGGAAAAGAGAAACACTGTATTTTTAATTCTTAACAAATGCACAAAGAAAGTGTTATGCGTGTTAAAACTAGTGACTTTTGCACAGTGAGGGAAGTGCTCCATTGCAAGATTCATCCAAGTGCATGCATGAACAAAGAGCAAGCTGAGGTCAAGGATAGGGAAAAGGTGAACATTTGAAATATAAAAGGGGCTAGAAGGACCATTAAACTACACAACCCAAACTCCTTGGATAAGCAGTGATTTCCCATACCCTATGCAAATGGGTCCAACATATGCCATGGAAGCAAGAATGAAAGATTGATAACAACAACGTCATGTGAGGGATGGCATCGATGTCCATGATTGAGGTACAACTCACAAAAAGTGGTCAACAGTGAACTCCATGCTTCAAAATACTTTGCCTCTACTCAACTTTTAGCAGTGTAATCAAAACAATGATGAAAACAATGGACCTATGAAACCTAAAGCCAGTCAGCACTATCATGTCCATACGCATCACAAGATGACTGAGTTCCCTCACAAGCATTATCACGAGAAATTGAAAGAGTAGGAAAAGCTGTATGGGGAATATTTGGCAGTGAAAAAGCATTTCTACGTCCATAAATGCAAAGCAACAGCACTTGACAATGCTCTACAATCATGTGATCTTGAGGCTCCATATCACCAGTGCTCCCTTGTCAAGAAGTTGTTCAGGTACTATCACGGTCCTGGAGTGACCCATCCGTGAGTCACTAGAGGAAATCTCCTACATGTGTCCCACCTGGAGGCCACACATGATCCTTAACAAATCAAGGGCTTTCTTGCACTTTGAATGATATAAACATCTATAAAGTTGTAGTTGTATGAGCTTTTACAAAGTTGTTGTAGTGCATAAAACGTCAACTGCAATTGCTCCCCATTTGCTCTTTGTGGTGACATCCATTACCACGTCTGTTTTTTCCTCTTTATTTGTGTTTTTGCCCAAAGCTCCTGATTTTGGCTGCATGGGATACACAAGGAGGAGGAGGAAGTGGAAGATATGGTGCTGGAAAACCCGTGTAGAGGCATAGGAAGGGTTGTAGCCTCTGATGCAGATTGTGGACTAAAACGGATGGGAGATAGCAGCCTTATGAGCTGATACTGCGCAGAAAAACTATTCATGAGCCCAAAAAAGTAACTGCAATACCTCAGACAACTCATAGAGGGCCATACGGTCAAATTTTATAAAGAGATTTTTATGGACTAAGTGCACTCCCATCATGATGGTGTTCAGTGCCCACAGGTGTAACCTGATACAAATCCCGGTGCACGTGTAGAACCACATGGCATGCCTCCAATAGTCCACTGCAAGATCCATGGGACCCTTGCAAAGGAAGTGAAGCTCACATATTCAAGCCGTGCTCATGGGATGGGTCCCCATAGCAAGCAGTGTGAGGGCCAGCTCCTAGCTATGGTGCACATCTGATTTGGTCCTGGTCCGTGCCTCGTCCAAAAATGGGTGGAAATCAAGTGCAGTCTCAAGTGGCATGGCACAAGGCAACACACACATCCATCTTTCTGCTGTCCGTACCTGTTGATTGTGGCATGTCTGATACTAGCTGTGGTAGTAGGGCCAGAAGCCCTCAAAGTAAGCGTGCATCTGAAACATTTCTCCTAACAGCCGAATCCCTTGAAACTATCATATTGAGATGGAGGTGAACTGCTCTGAGCAAAGCAGCAAAGGAAGCAGTGTGGTTGCATTAGTTGCTGGTAAGTCTTGGACAGCATCATGAAACATCAACGACCATCTACTGTGACAACATGAGCAGCATTGTGCTCACAACGGCCGTAGTGTTTCACGCCCACACCAAGCACATCATTCTGCAATACCAGGTGGTCCGCATGCTCATGGCTAAGGAGGTGGTGCACATTAAGTTTTCTCCCTCAAGAATCATGCATGCAGGTGTCTTGGCCAAACCGATGGCATCACATCACTTTGAGGAGCTAAGGGAACACAGCAGGAAAATGATGGATGTAGGGTGTCAAAAGTGACCAAATTGGGTTGCTCCATAAAAATCATGAGGCACAAGGGATCCATTAAAGATATTTCCTTGGTTCTATAGCACTTTACAAAACATGATTTGGGCTCTCTTTGAGGGAGATGGATTTTCAGAGCTTAGGTGTAGTGGGTCCGGTTGAAATAGCAGCTCCTACACTTCAAGTACCAATGACAGTCAGAATTATTGGCAAGGGAGGCTTGGAGTGGCCTTCAAGGTAGAAAAGAATAACAAAGACCTTAATGAAAGTGTAACAGAGGTCCCCAATAAGATTGTTTGTTGTGCACATGGAAGGGATGATGAGTTTCAAGTTTCTTGTGTGAGAGTGACGGCCGCTCATCTCCCTAAGCAAGAAGTGTACTTGGAGTTGAACTTTGACAGAGTGCTTCTTTTAGCTGTGTGCACCAAATGAGGCATACTTAGGGAGGTCCCCACTCAAATTAATCTCGTCATGCAAAAGGCTGAAGAGTACACTGGCCTCAAGCTGAACAAGGTATTCTTTGCCAATGAGTAATTATATGTCTCCACACAACTGACCCACATTGTGAGTGGCTCATGTAGAGTGCCAACCTGTCTAGGAAGGTTCTGCACTTCTCTTTCTCCTATATCAAGTCCTCTATACCCATGATTTGAGATGTTTTTGGTGGGATTCACTCAATCCGCCCACTCCACAGATGCAAGAGCCCGCAATTGTTGTGTGTGTAGCCCCCGTGTTGATAATGGCCAAAAGAGTGTGCCCTAGGATCCATACAGTGTAACAAATGACCCCATATTGTGTGTCACTTCTTTCCAAGGAGCCCATCCCTAATCAATCTTATTCAGAAAAATGAGGACACTTGCATCTGCCTCCATTTGCCCATGCTTTTAGGGTACATGTATGGGAAATCTGTTCAGAATGATGATGGATGCCTACCAAAGCAAGATGAGGATCAGCTCTGTGGAGTTAGTTGTCTAACTCTGTTGCAATACCAGAGTTGAGTTCTAGATACTCCATGAAGGATATAGTGGTTACTCTTTTTTGCAAGAGAGCCTTAAGAGGGTTGGTCACAACAATAGGCAAAGTGGATAGTAATGTACAATGAGGGGATTGCTATGTAGATGTGACTGTTTCTTCTGTTGTCCGTTCTTTGTTGCCTTTGATTGTTGCCTAGTAAGCCATGGTCTACTAAGTTGGGGCCGTTGCCACCGTTGAGTAGACATGGGGGTTGCACTTAGTGTTTAGCTAATTCTTCCAAGATGATCACTT
>SZWC01004771.1:0-18502 GCA_023375785.1 Penium margaritaceum | reverse complement strand
CGGCTCCCCACTGTCCTTTGCACCTTTGTTGAGGCGTGCAGACCGTCGTGGCAGCTGCTGGGCGTTGCTTTGCTGCTCCTCCTCATCAGATTCCGCTGCCGGCTCCTTCTCCTTCTCAGCTCCCTCCACCTCCTTGTCGTTGCCACTGTCACCGCCATCTTCTGCACCGCCCTCTTCTGCTACCGGTACTTCTCCCACTTCTGGTACAAGTGCGGGAGCAAGCGGAACTGCCGACATAGGGCTCCAAGTCCAGCCCTTCACTTCCTCTTGGAAGACCACGTCACGGCTGCGGATGATCTTGCGTGCGGCGAGGTTGTAAAGGCCATATCCCATTGTGTCGTAGCCGAGGAAGGCAGCCTTCACCGACTTTGCGTCCAGCTTGTTACGGCTACCGGCAGGCACGTGCACGAATGCGCCACATTTGAAGACTTTCAGGTGTGTCACTGTTGGCTTGCGTCCCGTCCACGCCTCCTCCGGTGTCATCAGCGGCACAGCGCGCGTAGGGCTCCGGTTTTTCAGGTACACGGCGGTATTGACCGCTTCCGCCCAGAAGGTTGGCAGGAGCCCCGCGTCTTGGAGCATGCTGCGAACACACTTCATGAGCGTGCGGTTTGCGCGTTCAGCCACGCCGTTCAGCTGCGGTGTTCCAGGTGGGGTGACCTCGTGCTTGATCCCGCGACGCTTGAGGAAGGTGCGGAAGTCGTTGGAGAGGTACTCTCCTCCACCATCAGTGCGAAGCACCTTCAACCGCCTGCCACTCTCATTCTGTGCAGCAGCAATCCACACCTTGAAAGCATCAAAGCACTCATCCTTTCTAGCCCGGAACGACACCCACGTCTTCCTCGACTTGTCATCAATGAACGTGACAAAGTACAACTTGCCGGACAAGGACTGTGATGGCATGGGACCGCACAAATCAGAGTGAACGAGTGAGAGAAGCTCAGTCGCGCCCTTTCCTTCCCCCGTGAAAGGAGAGCGGTCTTGCTTCCCTTGAATGCAGCTCTCACAAGCTGATGCACCAGGCTGCTTCACCCCCTTGAGCTCCAGGCCGCGGACCATCTGCTGCATGGAGATGATGGCGCCAAAGCCGAGGTGACCGAGCCGGCGGTGCCACAGGCCGATGTCGTGTTTTCCCTCTCTCACAGCAAACGCTGAGTCAGCTTCCTTCTCTGATGCCACGTAGAGGCGGTAAAGACCGTCCTCCTTGTTCGCTTTTGCAAGCACACGGCCTGCACGGGCAGAGATGGTGCAGCCACCATTATCAAAGCAAACCTGCATGCCTTCAGAGATGAGAGATGAGACAGAGAGAAGGTTAGCTGCCAGCCCCGGAACATGGAGCACCCCCTTCACACGACGTTCCACGTGCTTACCCTCAACGGAAGCACAAAATACAATCTCACCCTCCCCAACCGCCATTTGCACATGGTTATCCCCCATGTACACCCAACGAGGCTCGATGACGGTGTAGACGACGAACCACTCCCGGTGCCACGTCATGTGCCGCGTGGCTCCCGAGTCGATGATCCAGAACAGGGCGGTGTTGTCGGAGACGTGCAGGACCCGGATGGTTGTCACGAATCCACTCTCCCTGTTTGCGGCATTCACGGAAGCGTCTGACTGTTTTCCCGCTCCCACTCCAGCCGCAAGGTCCGCCTTCTTCTTGCGGCATTCGCGCGCCCAATGGCCCGGCTTCTTCCAGTAGTGGCAGTTCCCCTTCTTCTTTCCTCCTCCGCCGTTGGTCCTGGTTGATGTAGCACCGCCCCCATGACCAAAGTTGGTGATGAGAGCGACGTCCAGTCTGCATCCGCCCTCCTCTCCCTTGCGCCGCTCCTCCTCAAACAGTAAGCTCTCCTCCACATCATTGAGAGAGAGCTTGTCGCTGCGCTGGTCTAGGGCAACAATGAGAGGAGTGTAGCTGCTAGGAAGGCCAGAGAGGATGGTTAGCATGAGCACACACTCCTTGACAGGATCCTCAATCGCAGCAAGCTGGTCAGAGAGAGACTTCACCATGTTGTTGTAGTCAATCATGGATCCGGACTCATCCATCATCACAGTGTGAAAGCGACGACGCAGTTGCATATTCATGAGGATTGACTTGGAAGCATAAGTGGAATCAAGCTTTTTCCAAACCTCCTTTGGCATGAGGATGCCACGGACGAGGAGTTGCTGCCGTTCAGCGAGGTGGAGGTAGATGGTGGCGAGGGCGCGGTCACGCTTCTCGCGGTAGGTACGGGCCTCGACAGGGGAGAGGGAGCTTTTTGCTGGATCCTGCTCCTTCTCATCCACCTGGCTCCAGAGACCCTTCTCCATTAGCACCATCTTCATGTTGTTGCTCCAGTTGAAGAAGTCCTTGCCTTCGAACTTGGCGATGTTGACGCCGGCCACCAGAGAAGCAGATGTCGCCATGATAGTGCAACGTTCAGCCCACAAACGGCTCTCTCACACAACAGGGTGCAAGGAATGTCTCAAGGATAAGAAAAAGCCTTGTTCTAGCTCTGATACCACTGATGGAAACTGGGGCAGCCCTCAGGGAGGTGATCAGGCTCACTAAGAGCCGCCTAGGCAGGACCAACTGTTTGTGAGAGGGGGTTGCAGGTTGCACAGACAGAAATTACGGAAGCGAATGTAGGTTTGCAGAAAACGCGAATGTCTAAATCGACTTTTGAGTGAGAAATTTCATCATCACAGCTTTCTAACAAGCCCTTATATGCCTCATTTGGCTAAGGGAGCACTGAGATCCACTCTGTCAAAGCTCACCCTCTAGCACACTCCTAGCCTAGCGGGATGAGCGGCAGTCACCTTGTCACACAAGAGAATTATGTCTCGCATGGCCTGCATGGCTANGGATGAGACAAAGCCTTGTTCTAGCTCTGATACCACTGATGGAAACTGGGGCAGCCCTCAGGGAGGTGATCAGGCTCACTAAGAGCCGCCTAGGCAGGACCAACTGTTTGTGAGAGGGGGTTGCAGGTTGCACAGACAGAAATTACGGAAGCAAATGTAGGTTTGCAGAGAACGCGAATGTCTGAATTGACTCTTGATTGAGAAAGTACATCATCACAGCTTTCTAACAAGCCCTTATATGCCTCATTTGGCTAAGGGAGCACTGAGATCCACTCTGTCAAAGCTCACCCTCTAGCACACTCCTAGCCTAGCGGGATGAGCGGCAGTCACCTTGTCACACAAGAGAATTATGTCTCGCATGGCCTGCATGGCTAATAATCATAGACTGGTCCTTCCATAAAGTCTCTTGGACGTCCTCCAGCCGTCTTTTCTCCTTGAAGGCCGCTCTCAGCCGTCCTGGCCAATAATCCTGCCGCCATTTGTGCTCAAAGTGCTCAGGTCATCACTTGAACCCGACTCATGATCTCCAAACTTTGGAAATCCATATGTAACTCAAACGGACTCCGAATTGAGTTCCGTAAAGTGCACTAGAACCTGTGAAACATCCCCTATGCAACTGATATGCCAGATGATTTTTATCAAGAAACCTATTTTTTGTCACTTTCTGGCACTCTCATATCCATCACCTAGGGGCTGAGAAAACATAGAAGATTTAATCAAAGGAAAGGCACAGTGTACTAGGGCACGCAAACAGCTACTTGAAACATTTAAGCCCGTTGATCCATTTGCGATTGACCCTGATTCTGCTGATCACACCAGAAAACTGGTGGATACACACACAACATTGCACGAAAGGGCTACCAAGCCACACGGGATCTAATCAAAGCAAAGGCACAGTGTACTAGGGCTCACCTATGGCTACTGGAAACATTTTACAGCCTGTGGATCCGTTTTTGACTAACCCAAATTTCGCTTATCCCACCAGAAAAATGGTTGGTGCCCATAGGGAACTGCACCTAGGGGCACTAAAACAATAGGGGATTTAATCAAAACAAAGGCACGCTGGATTAGGGTTCGCCTAAGTCTACTAGAAACATTTTACGGCTCATTGATCCGTTTCTGATTGACCGTGATTCCGCTGATCCCATAGGGAAAATGACGAGTGTGCCCACTGCATTGCACCTAGGGGCTATGAAACCAAAATGGATTTAATCAGATCAAAGGCACAGTGAACTAGGGCTAACCTAAGGCTATTGGAAAACTTTAACGGCTCATTGATTTGTTTCCAATTGACCTTGATTCTGCCGATCCCACTGGAAGAATGTTGGGTGCGCACACAGCACTGCACGTATAGGTTGTGAAACCATAGAGGATTCAATCAAAGCAAAGGCACAGTGTACTAGGGCTCGTCTAAGGCTACTACAAGCATTATACAACTTGTTGATCCGTTACCGACTGACCCCAATTCTGTCGATCCCACCGGAAAAAATGGTGGGTGCGCACACAACACTGCACCTAGGGGTTGTGAAACCACAGGGGATCTAATCAAAGCTAAGGCACAATATACTAGGGCCAACCTAAGGCTACTAGAAACAGTTAACTGGTGGTCAATCTGTTTCTGATTAACCCTGATTTTGCCAATCCCACCCGAAGAATGGTGGGTGCCGACACAGAAGTGGACCTAGGGGATGTGAAACCACAGGGAATTTCATCAAAGCAAAGGCATAGTGTACTAGATCCCGCCTAAGGCTGCTAGGAGCATTCTACGGCTCGTTGATCTGTTTGCAATTGACCTTTATTCCGCCGATCCCACCAAGAAAATGGTGTGTGCGCACACAACACTGCACGTAGGGGCTGTAAAATCATAAGGGATTTAATGAAAGCATAGGCATAGTGTACTAGGGCTCCCCTAAGGCTACAAGAAATTTTTTTTGGCTCCTAGATCTGTTTCCGACTAACTCTTATTCCGCCGCTCCCACCGGAAGAAATGGTTGGTACGCCCAAAGCACTGCACCTAGGGGCTGTGGAACCATAGGGGTTTTACTCAAAGCAAAGGCACAGTGCACAAGGGCTTGCCTAAGGCTACTACTAACATTCTATGGCTCATTGATCCATTTCCAATTCACCATGATTCCGCCAATCACACTGGAAAAATGGTGGATGCGCAAAAAGCACTGCAGCTAGGGGCTATGAGACCACAGGGGATGTAATCAAAGCTAAGGCACAGTTTACTAGGGCCCGCCTAAGGCTACTAGAAATGTTTAACGACTTGTCAATCCATTTCCCACTGGCCATGATTCTTCCAATCTCACCAGAAAAATTGTCGGTGCGCACACAGTAGTGCACCTAGGGGCTTTGAAACCGAAAGGGATTGAATCAAAGCAAAGGGATATTGTACTAGGGCTTATCTGAGGCTACCAGAAAACTTTCAAGGCTTGTCAATCCGTTTGTGATAGATCCTGATTTCGTTGGTCCAATTCAAATAATTTTGCGTGCGCACATGACAAAACACCTAGGGGCTATGAAAGAACAAGAATATAATCAGAGCAAAGGCAAAGTGTACAAGGGCTTGCCTAAGGCTACTAGAAATACTTTAAGGCTCATCAATCCGTTTCTGATTGACCCTGATTCCGTCCATCCCACCGAAATAATCGTGGATGCACATATAGCACTACACCTAGGGGCTGTGAGACCATAGGGGATTTCATCAAAGCAAAGGATGAGTGTACTAGGGCTTCTAAAACATTTTACAGATCGTTGATCCATTTCCGATTGACCCTGATTCCGCCAGTCCCACCGGAAAAATGGTGGGTGTGCACACAACACTCCACCTAGGTGCTGTGAAATCACAAGGGATTTCATCAAAGCTAAGGCACGGTGTTGTGGGGGCCCCCTAAGGCTACTAGAAACATTTTACGGCTCGTCAATTTGTTTCTGATTGACCCTGATTCCGTCCATCCCACGGAAAAAAGGTGGGTGCGCACACAGCACTGGACTTAGGGGTTGTGCAACAATAGGGGATCTAGTCAAAGCAAAGGCACAATGTACTAGGGCTTGCCTAAGGTTACTAGAAACACTTCATCGCTTGTCGATCTACTTCTGATTGACTCTGATTCCGCCGATCCCACTGGAAAAATGGTGTGTGCATACATAGCAGTGCACCAAGGGGCAGTCAAACCACAAGGGATTTCATCAAAGCAAAGGAATAGTGTACTTGGGCTCGCGTAAGGCTCCTAGAAACATTTTGCGGCTCTTTGATTTGTTTCAAATTGACCTTGATTCCTTGGATCCCACCAAAATAAATTGGTGGGTGTGCACACAGCACTACACCTAGGGGTTGTGAAACCATAAGGTGTTTAATCAAAGCAAAGGCATAGAGAACCAGGGCCTGCCTAAGCCTACTAGAAACATTTTAAGGCTTGTCAATCCGTTTGCGATGAACCCTGATTCCGCCAATCCCACCACAAGAATGGTGGGTGCGCACACAACACTGCATCTAGGGATTGTGAAACCACAGGGGACAAATCAAAGCTAAGCCGCAATGTATTTTTGTGGCTCGTGGATCCGCTTCCGATTGACCCTCATTCAGGAGATCCCACCAAAGCATGGTCGCTACAATAACAGCATAGCACCTATAGGCTATGAAACCACAAGGATCTAATCAAAGCAGAGGCACAGTGTACTACGCCCCGCCTAAGGCTACTAAAAACATTTTACGGCTTGTCACTTCGTTTCCGATTGACCCTTATTCTGCCAATCCCACCAGAAAAATGGTGGGTGCGCACATAGCACTAAACCTAGAGGCTGTTAAACCATAGGGCATTCAATCAAAGCAAAGGCACAGTGTACTATAAATCGCCTAAGGATAGCAAAAACATTTTACGACTCATTGATCCGTTATCGATTGACCCTGATTCCGCCGATCCTACTAGAAACATGTTGTGTGCGCACACAACACTGCACATAGGGGCTGAGAAACCCTATGAGATTTAATCAAAGCAAAGGCACAGTGTGCTCAGGCTTGCCTAAGACTACTAGGAACATTTTACAGCTCATCAATTCGTTTTAGATTGACCCTCATTCCGCTGATCCTATGACTAAAATGGTGGTTGCCCACACAGCACACTACCTAGGGGCTGTGAAACCACAAGGGATTTAATCAAGCAAAGGCAGAGTGTACTTGGGCTTGGCCAAGGCCACTAAAAACGTTTTGCGGCTCGTTCATCCGTTTCTCAATGACCCTGATTCCGCCAACCTCACCGAAAAAATGGTGGGTGTGCACATAGCACTGTACGTAAGGGCTGTGAATCACAGCGGATCTCATCAAAGCAAAGGCACAGTGTACTAGGGCTCATCAAAGGCTACTAGGAACATTTTATAGCTCGTTTCCGATTGACCCTGATTGCTCCGATCCCACCAAAAACATGGTGGGTGCGCACAAAGCACTTCACCCAGGGGCTTTCAAACCATAGGGGATTGAATCAAAGCTAAAGGAGAGTGTACTGGGGTCCGCCTAAGGCTACTAGAAACATATTACGGCACATCGATCCGTTTCAGATTGACCCTCATTCCAATGATGCCACCAGAAAAATGGTGGGTGAGCACACAGAACTACACATAGAGGCTGTGAAAGCACACGTGATCTAATCAAAGAAAAGGCACAGTGTACTAGGGCCCGCCCAAGGCTACTAGAAAAATTGTACGTCTCGTCCATATGTTTTTTCTCACCTTGATTCGGCCGATCCAATTGGGAAAATGGTGAGTGCACACACAGCACTGCACCTAGGAGCTATGGAACCACATGGGATTTAATCAAAGCAAAGACAGAGTGTACAAGGGCTCACCTAACTCTACTAGAAACATTTTACGGCTCATCAATCCGTTTCTGATTGACGGTGAATCCGTCGATCCCACCGGAAAAGATGTGGGTGGGTACACAACACTGCACATAGGGGTTCTGAAACCACGGGGGATTTAATCAAAGCAAAGGCACATTGTACTAGGGCCCACCTAATGCTACAGAAAACGTTTTATGGCTTTTCGATCCATTTTGGATTAACCCTGATTATGCGGATCCCACCAAAATCATGGTGGATGTGCACATAGCATTGCACGTAGGGGCTGTGAAACCACAGGAGACGTAACAAAATCAAGGGCAAATTGTACTAGGGTCCGCATAAAGCTACAAAAAACATTTTACAACTCGTCAATCCGTTTTTGATTGACCCTGATTCCGCTGATCCCACCGGAATAATGGTGGGTAAACACACAACACTCCACCTTGAGGCTGTACTCCGCACGAGACTTAATCAAAGCAAAGGCACACTATACAAGGACCCGCGTATGGCTACTAGAAACATTTTACGGCTTTTTCCGTTTGCGATTGACACTTGTCTGGCGATCCCACCGGAAGAACGGTGGGTGCGCACACAGCACTCCACCTAGGGCTGTGAAACGTGGGATTTAATCAAACCAAAGGCACAGTGTACTGGGGTTGCCTAAGGCTACTAAAAACATTTTATGTCTCGTCGATCCATTTCCCATTGACCCTCATTCCGCCGATCCCAACGGAAATATGGTGGGTGTGCACCCAACACTGCACCTAAGGGCTATAAAACCACAAGGGATTTCATGAAAGCAAAGGCCTAGTGTACTAGGGCTCACTTGAGGCTACTAGAAACATTTTATAGCTTATCAATTCGTTTCCAATTGAGCATGATTCGGCCGATCCCACCGGAAAAATGGTGCATGTGCACACAGCACTGCACGTAGAGGCTGTGAAACCAGTGGGGGTTTCATCAAAGCAAAGGCAGATTGTACTAGGCATTGCCTAAGGCTACTATAAACATTTCACGGATCGTCAATCCGTATCCAATTCTGCATTTATTGACCCTCATTCTGCTAATCCAACCGGAAAAATGTTGGGTGTGCACATAGCACTGCACCTAGGGGCTGTGAAACCATGGGGGATTCAATCAAACCAAAGAAAGAGTGTAGAAAGGTCCGCATAGGGTTACTAGAAAACATTTGCAACTTGTCATTTCCTTTCAGATTGACCCTGATTTTGCCAATCCCACTGGAAAAATGGTGGGTGCACACAAAGGACTGCGCCTAGGGGCTGTGAAACCATAGGGGATTTAATGAAAGCACAGGCACACTGTACTAGGACACGCTTGAGGCAACTAGAAACATTTAATGGCTTGTCCACCTATTTCCAATTGACCATGATACCGCCAATCCCACTAGAAAAAAGGTTGGTGTGCACTTAGCACCGTACCTAGGGGTTGTGCAACCAGAAGGCATTTAATCAAAGGAAAGGTGTAGTGTACTAGGGCTTGCCTAAGGCTACTAGAAACATTTTACAGCTTGTCGATCCATTTCCCATGTACCCTGATTCACTCAATCCCACCGAGAAAATGCTGGTTGCGCACACAACACTGCACCTAGGGGCTTTGAAACCTCACAGGATTTAATCAAAGAAAAAGCACAGTGTACTAGGGCCCGCCTAAAGCTACTAGAAACATTTTACTGCTCGTCGATCTGTTTCATTTTGTCCCTGATTTTGCCGATCCCACTAGAAAAATGGTAAGTGCGCACACAACATTGGAAAAGGGTTATAGTTTCTTTTAACCAAAAATACTTTTTCACATAAGAAGAGATGAAATCATGTTCATAACTTGGGTTCAAAAACTTTCATGTCTGTATTCATGAATTTATCATTCAATAGTTAATTACATAATTAATGGCCTTGTTCTTCATATTCAACATTTGATAAACCTGTTCATAAGTTATTAGATAAAGTATTCAACTTTTTAAAATGACACATCATTGGTTCCACCAAGTTCAATGTGAATAACAAATGGTTAATTTGCAAAAAAATCACTCATGTATAAGGTGCTTATGGAATCGTGCTGAAGAATTTGTCTTGTTTTTGACATGTCACGGCCTTCTGCATGCAGTGAAATGATTTTTCATTCATGTTTAAACACGTGAATAGCTAAACACTGTCCATTCTTATAAAAATACTGAGCTCTTTTCCGGAGTCTCTTACAGATGCAAGCATGCCCAACATTCAAATTCTATGCTTTCACCCTATTTCAATCAAGAAGAGGATGATTACATGGAATCAATGCATGTAAACTGTTTAATGGCATAGCCAATATATAGATTACTTGCCCCATTATCAAGAAGTTATGTTTTTAACGAAGCAAGTTACACTATGGAGATAGATGTGTTCTTCTAATAGAAAAGGATGCACTTTCATCATGAATCTTAATTGGTCCTATAAGCACAATGTTTGTATGAAAACAAAATTCTTGTATTTTCAACTGAACAACATATTTTGATCTCTTGTTCTTTGAGGTTTTCCTTCACTTTATTGCTGTTATTGATACACTAGCTATCATTAGAGTTCTTTTTTTGTGCATTATAAACATGTTATAATATGCTTATTACTATGGAATGTCATATGAGAATGGTGCAATGGCATGAATTGTACATCTTGATGAATAGAATAGTCGTTGCACCTAGATATTTGGGTCATACCTGCATTTATTTCCTCCATGAAAGCTTTATGCATCCAAAAACCAAATTCCAAAAAGTTGAGGTTTTTTAGCGCATTCAATTTTTCAGAAAAACGAAGACCATCCACAAAAACCACCAACCATGTTTTCCTGAAAATCTAAAGACAACCAATATCATGTATTGTCTAAAAAACATTGCATAGAGTTCTTCATGAATTATCATTCCACATTACTGCTAAAGAAGGCCAATTTATTGTTTTTAATGGTTACAATCATGGTAAGTATTCATTTTTAAACGCTTCTCATTTGCAATTAAAGCATAAAACTTTTCATTACAGTTTTGAGTTATTTTTGGAGTAGATAATGATTCCCGTTACAGAATTCAGCAACATGACCGTGCTTGAGTTCATCATGATGATTATCAAAACATGAAACAAGATTTGTTTAAGTTTCATTTGATTTTCTTGTGCACGTTCCAAGATAAACATGCCCAGCATAGATTGTATGCTTATGTTTATTGGCATGTTGAGGAAAAGAATAACTAGACAAACAGTTTGCTATTTTCTTCTAGTTGATGTGTAATTGGCACCCACGTTTTGGGTCTAATCAATGTGCAAAGGATGTTTGGTACCATCCACAGTGGCATGGCTAGAGAAATCAATTGTCGTGGACATAACTCTTGTGGCACAGGTACAGTTATTTCATTCAAAACCTTCACAACTTACATTTATCCGCAAATTGTTTCTGCAAAAATTGCGTATTAGTCCTCTTTAAGGAGATTTTCATTATTTTGTGTATTGAGTTCAATACAAAATCATGTTTTCACTTGTGCCAATATCAAACGTTCAAGCTTTTGTACTTGAACAAGAACTCACATCCATGTGCCAATATCAGTTCTGCCTTGTATTCAAGTTAGGCATTTCATATCACTAATTCATTTGGAATTCATTATTCAATTTCGACCACCATTATTGATATGGTGCTCTTAAGTATTTTTAATGTTGATGTGGTCAACATGAATGTTGTTAGTGTGGTAAATGCTTCTGCTTACACTAAAATCATTACATATCTAGAAATAACAACAAACATCCATGTCAATGTGAGATATACACATTTTCCATTTGGTTTGCAAGCAAATGAGTTATCAGCTTCATCCATAATGTATTTCATTTTGCAATTTATTTTATGGAAAACAGTCTAGATATTTGATTGTTCTGGTTTTGCAATGTGGTTTGCATCAATTTGGCTGTTCCATGCAGAAAATGAATTTTATAGAGCATGAGAAACTTGTGTTTGGCCTTGTTATATCTCTTTAGTTGTCATCCCTGCCAAGTTTTATCAGGTAGTACCAAACGTTTGGATAGTTCTTCCCATTTTTTCTCAGCACGATGAATACTCAATTTTTTTGAATAGAATCATTCTTTTTTCTGAAATTATCTAGCTTTAAAATATGGAAAGAATGATGGTTCCTCTTGTTTTCTAATATGAAAGCTTAGAATATCCAATTAAAACAACATACTTATGAGTAAGGTACATTGAGACTTTTAAAACATTTTGAAAAATGAAGAAGCACAAACATTATTGGTGAAACACAGGTTTGGATCAGCAAAACAATTCCTACCACATCATGATATTTGCATCAAGGGCTTGTTTTGAATAATTGTTGCACTTGATACACGTTTGGTCCCTCCAAAAATATTCAAACGACATTTTGCATTGACCTTGTTTGAGGAAAACTGAAGAAGTTGTCATACTCTTTTTTTTTCAAAGACATTCTTGCAAAGGTGGGGGATATTTGTGAAAAAATATATATTTTCCCTTTTTATGTCTCAATATTTTGGCCTCTTGGTACTTTTGTCATCCCTTTTAAGATGTGCCAGTTGCGGTCTTCCCTTTCCTTCCCCTTGGGCCATCAGCCCATGTCTAGGTGGGAGGTGCGATTGCCTCCCTTGTTTTTCTCCAGACTTTGGTTCTTTTGAGATACGGTAATTGGAGGTCTTCTTCTCTCCTCCACCAAGGGCTATGTTCACCCGCAAGAGAGGAGACGGGTAGCATCATCACCTGTTTGTGCTTTCATCACCAAGGATGACAGAAAACTGGAAGATTGATTTTCTCATCCTCCTCCATAGCGTCCTCATTGACAAGGGGGAAATTGGAGGCTCACCCATCTCATCCTCGTTAGCATTTTTGGCCTCAACAATGAAGGGAGGAGATGGCTCCACTTCTTATAGATTATTCCACAAACATTCAATGGTTTCACCCTAAAAAACCAGCTCTTGGCTCATTGCTCTTTGGGGGCATTTGGTTTTGGACCTCTTAACCCCTAATCATTGAGCTCTCTTGAATGATTTTTCATGATTTGAACAAGAGCCCCAAAAAAAAACTCTTTTCGTGTGCACTAACGGGTAATGATGTATGTTTTTGTGAATAAACATACATCATCTCTAGGTGTAGTTGAAGTTTTCTTTCCTATTTTTCACATAATCATTTCAACTCATTTCATTGTAACAAATTGTTTTCTTCTGTGAAAAAAGGTTTAACCGAGATGTAGGACATTGGAATCTTCATTCTGTAAATAAAGAAAAATCATTGCAAAAACAGTTTTGTTTGAAACACATTGCCACCACAAAAGAAGTTTTATGGCATGTTTGAAAGATTCCATTACGATCCAAACATTGTGCAAAAGAAATACGTGGTAAAACTCACCCATCCCCATCTCAAATCGCAGAAGGATGCATTTCATGGTTCTCTCATAAGACAACACCATTATGCCTCAGTTTTGCCCATTTTCTTGATCTTCGTTTAAGTCAAATCAGACTTTTAGAAAGAGGCTCTAAAGCTTGGCTCCTTGAAATTTCAGTTCCAGTCCATGAGAACCTGGAAATTGTACTTGAAATATAATTTTATCTCACAATGTTCCTCATAAGATACATCAATAAAAATTCCTTTTGGCCTTCAAAGTTTGTTTAACCATGTTTACTACCATCTTTGTACTTTTGATGAGCATTTCACTTCTCTTTCCAATTTCAACATGTCATTTAGTCAAATATGCTAGTGACCTATCTCTCAAGATTAAAGTCTGGATTTTTTTGATTTCCTTAGTGCTCTCTTCTGTTCTACAAGGATTAGAATACTAGTGTCTCATGTTTTTACAAGTTTAATCCTTAATGAGGCTTTGACTAAATCAACCCCTCTGTGCCTTGTTTGTCAAGGAATCATATGGCACAATTTCAGTGTTTGTTAAATGCTCTATATTGCCCTACCTTGTTTCGAATCATCCTATTTGTTACAGCATCACCATCCACTATTCCTTTTGAATAGAATCATTGACATGAAGAACTTGTACGTAGTCGTAAGGATGTTGGGCCTTGGTTCAAAGACATGGCTCATTTAGGAAGGTGAGGTCAACAGGGGAAAATCATGGCAGACTTCCAAAAGCAAGAAAAGCATCTGCATTCAAAACTTTCCATCGACAAACTCTCCTTCTTTTGACCAGAATTTCACACATATACAATTTGAACCCTTACAATAGAGGAAAACAGTGGCACAAGGGGGCTAGTGCAATAAGGGTTCAGGTGTAGGAAGATTCAATACAGATATTGTTGCTAACTTGCAGAGAAGACAATTTTTGCATTCAAGAATGACATGGGATCAAATCTTACAATAAGTGACTCAAGACCTATTCTCGTTTTTATGTTCAGCGTGTGAAATTGTTTTCATGACATACCTGTAGGTCCTATAGCATTAAGACACAAGAGGCATTCCAAGAACTTATAGTGGTTCTTTCACCACAAAATCTGTAGTTAGTAAATCTGTTCAGGATTTAGGACTAACTAGCACAAAATTCTTAAATATAGAGTTGCGCTGCTTTTACATTGGCTACATCTGTAGTGGTCAAAACAAGGTGCACCATCTTTGAGAACCTGTCGACAACGACAGGTATAGCATCAAATCAGTCTGGTGTGACAGGCAAGCAAGTCAAGAAATCCATGGAGATGTCGTGCCACAGTATTTCTGGTATGGACAATGGTTGTAGTAGTCTGAGGAGTTTTGTGCGTAGACTCTTGTGTTGTTGAGAAAGCTTTTGTAGAAATTTGGGACATCAACCCCCACTTTGTCTCACCAACAGTGCTTCATAAGATTCTTCAGCGTCTTTTCAGCCCCAATGTGGCCTTCTTAACCGGTGTCCTTGCATTCTTTGAGAAGCGTGCACTATATCTCCTCGAGTTTGGGGATAAAATCCAGATTTTTTCCTTTCTATGTCAAGAGGAGCCTGCGTTGTGGAATTTTGTTATGTCATAGGTTTTGTGGTCCTTGTAGCCAAGTGTAAATAACTTTGTCACATAAGGGCCGACTTGAATCTGTAATACGTTGACTTTTGCGAGATCGGGCCGGCTGTTCAACGCATCCATTGGATTTGTCTTCTTGAGCCGATACTTGATTTGTTGAAGATTTTGTCTATGATCCTCTAGGACTTTGAGCATTTGTCAAAAATGTCCTCTATGATCCTCTACAAATCCGTTGCACATGAGGATGTTGTTAAGGTATACCACAACAAAATCATTGACTTATCGGAGGTGAATATTGTTCTTCACTGCCATGAATGTTGCAAGGACGTTTCGGAGTCCAAACGGCATGGCCGTGAACTCAAAGTGCCCATAACATGTTTTAAAGGCAGTTTTTGCAACATCCTTGTTTGCAATGTGAATTTGGTGGCATTTGCTCCGTAGGTCAATTTTGTTGAAAATCTATGCTCCATGAAATTGGTCAAAAAGCTCGTCCACTTGAGGTAAATCATAGTGGTTGTTGATTGTGATGTCGTTTAAAGCCCGGTTATGCACGCACACCCGCATTTTGCCATTTATTTTAACAAATACTTCTGGTGAAGCATAGAGAGAGAGAGAGAGAGAGAGAGAGAGAGAGAGAGAGAGAGAGAGAGAGACAAAAGGTCACATGAACCTTTGAGTCAACATGTCGTCCAGCTGTTGCTTGAGCTCAATGACTTCATGATCACTGATATGGTAGGCCCCCTTGACAGCTGCTTTGCTGCTTGGTTTGAGCTCAATCGATGGTCGATGTTGCATTTGGGAGGGATTTTGCATGTCATTTTTGTTAAGGAGCATGACTTAAACTTCTTTCAAACGTTGAACAAAATCCTTGGGTACATTCGCAAAAGTTGATGCCCCTAAGGCTTATGAGTTGGATGAAGCTAATGCGTTGTCTGCGACAAGTGATTTGTTGCTTGTGCTACTCAAATTGACATGGACAAACCACACCAAGGCCCCTCTTCTTAGATATCACTTTTTCACATAAAGTGAGATTTGCGTAGCTGATGGCCGTTGCGTTTTTGTTGTTTTTCCTTCTATTGTTATGTCTTTTCAACTTTGCTTCTTGCAAGTGGAGTGGATTTTGGCTCCTGCACAAGGGACGAGGAGATCTACTTCCCTTCGTGTTTGATGTAGACATCGTCACCGGTCTAGTCGACTTGCCGATCTTACTACTAGAGGAAATCTCGAACGAGAATCACCTTATAGTCAGTCATTGGACAGGATCTCTAGAAAATTACGTTTTTTAGATGCCTTTTTTTAGATGATGATCTTGTTTTTTCTCAATGGGTTCAACCTCCATCGAAGTTGAGTTCTCCAAATAGGGTAACTGTTGTGCGTTGTCCTGTTACGGTTTATCTTTTTAGTGATTGTCCTATGAATCATTGAAATTTGAGTTGAAAGCGATGGTGTTGATGCATTTGGTGGTTGCGATAATCTGCGGCAACGGTTTGTTATGTCATAAATCCCGAATACTCTACAAATGTCTTGTTTGATGCCATTCATGTGGTGAAGAAAGAGCTCATCCTTTATGAGGCTACTTCTATTGATGATTTTGCAAAGACACTATGTGTAATCTACCGCACTAAAGTGCTACTTCAGTTGTTGCATCCGGTAGCAAACTTATGTATCCCTTTTATGCTTACGAAAGCAAGCGACGAGTGCCTGGATGAACTTGTGCTAGTTGGATTATGGTGCTATTGATACATTCGAGGTCGGGTGAACCCACTCATGAAACATTGCACTTGGTGCCGACGATGCGGTACCCGTTGGATCAGCGCCCGCTGTTGCTTGCTACCGTTGGATGGCCATGAGATCCTCTTACCAACTTAAACCTGTGCCCCACAAAAGCGAGGCTATTAAGTTTATCTTCTGTTCATAGGATTGAACACCAATAGAAGTGAAGTACACTTAGAAACTGGTCATGAAGATCCTCACAATTGTTCCCATGGAATTTGTGGGATCAAATAGCACAAGAACACTTACACTCATTGAGGCCTTGCCGATGTGAAGCCAATTGGTTGGTACCACTTTTTGCGCTTTTGAGTCTTGGATTTCTGTACTCGTTTGACAAGCGTTTGTTAGAACACTTCCATCTGTGCCAGCTGGCTCGCGAGCCTCGCGATTTTGTATAGTGTTAACAATGAAGTTGTATAGGTCGATGGTGCAAGTGGAATGGGCATGTTGGACATGCTTGACTCCAGATTGGTCACGCCAGTCAAGGTGCAAGCTGTTACCCGCTCATCTTCCTCGATGAGGCTGAACGTCCCTCATGTGGTGCTTGTGGGAGTTGTCGGTGTCTATGCTGAAAACTGGTGCACTCGCTCCATGCGCTCAATTTTTTGCAAGGTTTGAAAGATTCTCGTTGGTGGAGATGCACTTGAAGACACGGAGGAGTCTCGTGTTGATGTAAAAAGTCATCTCCTGCCACGCCTAGGTTGATGCGTAATAAATGGAAGTATTACGCCAGTCAAAAACAAATTGTTTCATAGTTGAAAACGGAGTGTGTTACTTGTCACTAGAGTGGGCTTGTTTTGTTATTCTTAAGAAGGGGAAATTATACCTTGTTGTTGTAAGTACGGAAACTGGGCATTGTACATACAAATGGCAAGAGTGAGAAAATGAGGTTGGGTCAAGCGGTTTGGGTTTTTGGTGGTTTGCGTGAAATGACGCCGTGTCTTGATTTGTTGGCTGGACAAGTCCCTCGTTTGATAGGGGCTTCGAGACTGAATTTTGGCATTTGCGAGGTTTTTCATTGTCTCTCAACAAACCACGTCTGAAGTCTTGAAACATCGGGGATCGTCAAGGATATGTTTTGTTGAGTTTCTAGAAGAGACCTGAAAGTAGACGTCAATGTGCGAGGACTGCCGGGGTATTCTGGAGAATTCCCCACAAGCGTGTAAAACGTAGTCGCGACTAAATCGCAATGTAATTCGGGAGCAACAATGCAAAACTTAGGAACCTTCTAGGTTTTTGCCCTGTGTGTATCATTGGCATAACAGCGGTGGTCAAGGATGGTTGTCATTTACTTGTGCATCTACCTCTCATGGACTTCTTCTTGAGCTTAGTCTACAGAAATGGGCATTCAAGGCCCCGTACTAGACTTGAAGATCAGTTATAGCCATAGCCTTGGCACATTACATTAAGAGGAAAATTCATGCTTCAAATCTTGTTCACATGACGTACGTGCTTCATAGCTTGCTTCTTCTTTTACATAAAGCTATAACATAAATGTGAAACGAGGGATGCTGAGAATTTTTGTACTCCTTACACGAAGACTTGGAAGAGCTATTGGGCTTGTTTCAAAGTCGATGTTAAGGGACCATGTAGTTCGATGAGAGGTGAATTATGATGAAAACATCGTGATGAAACCGCGTCTTACTACAGTGATAGATATTATAGCATCATATTGAGATCATTTTTCTAAAGTTTTAGACTGTTGTTGAAAACTGAAGACAACCTCACAAAAACAAGGTGGTGATTTCAAATTTTTGCTTGTGCATTATATGCGGAGTAAGAAAGCTGTGTGATATGTTTGTTTGAGGCCTTCTACACATGGTTATCACATCCTCTTGGAACGGAGGCCTTAAGAATCCAAAAGCAGATAAAATTGAAACATTTAGTGCGAATGTGGCGTGTATTGGCATCTTTAAGCCATTCATTGTGATGTATATGTATATGTTTATGCATATGTATATGTATATGTATATGTATATGTATATGTATATGTATATGTATATGTATATGTATATGTATATGAATATGTATATGTATATGTATATGTATATGTATATGTATATGTATATGTAT
>SZWC01004770.1:52699-65144 GCA_023375785.1 Penium margaritaceum | reverse complement strand
CCCAACAAGTGAAGTGTATTGGGGGAGTGTCTATGATCGGTGTATCTCATGAACATGTGAAAAATACAGTAAGTGTATAATACACTTAGTGTAGTTTTCACATGTTTGTGAGATACACAGATCATATACACTCCCTTAGTAAAATTTTCCCGTGTTGAGGAGGGGGGGAGGATCTCCCGCTCCTATGTTGCTCCTCTTCCCTCCAAACAGGTAAAGTGTATTGGAGGAGTGTCTATGATCTGTGTATCCCATGGACATGTAGAAAAAACACTAAGTGTTTAATACACTGAGTGTATTTTCCACATGTCCATGAGATACAAAGATCATATACACTCCCCTAATACACTTTGCCCTCTTGGAGGGAGGGGGTATCTGGCTCACATGTTGCCCCCCCCCTCCCCCAAACAGGTAAAGTGTATTGGGGGAGTGCATGACCTGTGTATCTCACAGACATGTGGAAAACACACCAAGCGTATGATACACTTAGTGTATTTTTCACATGTCTGTGATATACACATATCATATACACTCCACTAATACACTTTGCCCCTTTGGAGGGGGGGGATCTCCGGCTCCCATGTTGCCCTCCCTCCAAATAGGTAGGTACAGAATATTGAGTACATTGGAATCAAAATGTCACAATAAAGAAAAACTTTGATTTGTAAACGCTGAAAATGTATTCCCATAACACACATTGTTTGGTGAACACCTATCTTTGAACCGTAAGGACACCTCCTAGAAGCTTCCTATATATATACATATATGCATATATATATATATATATATGTGTGTGTGATACATAGATCATGCAGTGTATAAAAAAGGAACGATTAACTATACCTCACCTCAGAAGCCAGGCCTAGAACTAAATGTACAAGGCTCATTCCTCATTTTTACTACACAATTTGGCCTTAGATGCTCCTCACAGAGCTTTCCAACTAAGGAATAGTATAAAGAAAACATTGCTTGGTCTAAGCCCCAGGAGTTTGTCTCTAATTAGCACCTCGCGTGAAAGTGACCAAGTGTTAAGTGGACACAGTTGCTAGCAAGTGATTACCTAGGTGCTGCTCGATGTGGAACCGCGATCCTAAGGGTGATATCTTCTCCTAGCTGAAATGCTAGGTGCGGACGGCAGGTGCTATTGTGTCGGCCCTCTTTTCTAGTTGGTTTGTCTTGTTGGAATGATGCTCCTCACCATCGCAGGAGTGACTCCAAAAAGGAACACCAAAAAGAGAAGCCTTAGTGGCTTAGTGGTTAATGGTGTCCACCTCTAGAGGCAGGGGCCTGGGTTCAAGTCCCACAAGATGAAATTCTGCCCTACCTCAAGGGATGTGGAAAATAGATGCTAGGAAGCTAGCTCAACCTCTAGAGTTCCTCTTTAAGTTTCTAGAAGGCCACGTGAGGGTCTAGGAAGGTGGCACACCTTCTAGAAGGGGTGACTTGTCCTACAAGGCATCTAGAGGTGTCTTGGTCTTCTGGACACCTTCCCTCCTACTAGAAGCAAGCTGAGGAATCTAGGAAGGGGCAGAAGCTTCTAGAGGAGGGAAGGGATGCCTTCCTAGGTGGGAAAAGGACAACCTACCAAGGAGCACTCTAGAAGACATAGAATCTGCTAGGAAGCTCCAAATCTGGCATGCTTTGGTATTCTGGAAAGCTTAGATCAGTGGCTATAAAATGCCACTGCTTTTGAGCCTTGATCAAGTGTACATTCCCAGTAATTTAAGGCCAAAACTATTGCCTCACTCTCTGACCAGTTTTATGCCATCCTTGGAACCAGTTGCCTCCACAGTTTCAGTCTCTCCAAAAAGAGTTGGTGGTGTGAACCAGCCACTGCTAGGGACCCTCCAGGGTGCACACTCACCCTCAGGCCAACAAAGGGTTATGGGCCCACGCCTCTAAGGGGTTCAAAGCCAGCTTTATTTTCACGCTTCTAACAGCAAGACATGACAACCAGCGAGCAAGAGAGCAGCCGCGTTGTCCTTAAGTTTGATGGGACAGGCTTTGCCTTGTGGAGGTGGCAGTTTGAGGTCTTCTTGGACAACAAGGGACTGCTTGAGCTTGTAAAAGGTGATGAGACTGCTCCGCCTGAGACTGCAACGGTTGAGGTGAAGGAGGCATACAAGAAGCGCAACAAAAAGGCGTTGGCGCTCCTTGTGTCCGCGTTATGCCCACCACAACTTGGGCACATCCAAGGATACACCCTGGCCGTAGACGCATGGTCAAAACTCTGCTCCATCTACCAGTCAAGCAACCTTGCCAATCTGCTCTTCATCTTCAAACGGCTCGTCACCCTCCGAGCCAACAAAGGCGACAACATCATGGAGATCATGCAGCAGATTGAGTCACTCGCAGCGGAGTGCGTGGCCACTGGTTGGGAGGTCGACTCTCAGTTGCAAGCTATGATCCTCCTTCTGGCCTTGCCGGACAGTTGGAGTCCCATGATCACAGTCCTTGGTGGCTGGCCTTTTGACGAGCTGAAGTACCCGAAGGTTGCTGAGTACGTGCGCAATGAATGGATGCGACGTGGCGGTCGAGAGAGTGCAGCGGCATCAAGTTCAGCTTACACGGCTCATCGTCAAAGTGGAGGCCGGGGCGACAAGTGGAAGGGTGCCAAACAGGGCACCAAGATGGGTGACAAGAAGGGGGAGTGCTTCAACTGCGGCAAGGAGGGCCACTACGCGTGCAACTGTCCCAAGAAGAAAACAGATTGGTCGCAGCGGGGCGGGAAGAAAGATGAGCACGCCCTTATGGCGTACAACTCCACCAACTTGAAGGATTCGGGAGTTGCCGTCATCGACTCCGGATCAGGCCGCCACACGCAATGCAACAGGGCGGCATTTGTCACCTACGGCGCCTAGGAGAGACGCATGACGGTGGCCAATGGAAAAACAGAGGTGGCTGCCGGTGAGGGTAACGTCCGCATTGAGTCAATTGTGGATGGAAAACATGTCACGAGTACAATCTACGATGTGCTGCATATGCCCAACTTTGGGGCAAACTCGCTCTCTGTCAGCCGCCTTACCAACAAGGGACTTGAGGTGCTCTTCACAAAGAAGGAGGCCATCATCCGCAAAGCGAACAAAGGTGAGGTGATTGCGCGTGCCAAGAGGGAGGACGACTTGTACCTGCTACGCGCAAAAATCCTCAGCAGCCGGGTGGGGTCCAATGCCGCCAATCTTGCAACAAAGGACGGAGGAGACCTGGACCTATGGCACCGCCGACTCTGCCACATTTCTCCAACGACAATGAAGGAGATGGTTAAGAGGGAAGTGGTGCGGGGTCTCCAAATCAGCGGCCTTGATGGAACCAAGGAGACCGTGTGTGAGCCATGCATCATTGGCAAATCAACTCGGCAGCCGTTTGTCGCCAAGGGGATGCGTGCATCGGCAAAACTGGCCATGATACACACAGATGTGTGTGGACCGCTTGAGAGCTCCATCGGTGGAGCTCGCTACTTCCTCACCTTCATCGATGACCACCACGGAAAACTCTACCTCTACCCAATGAAGCGGAAGAGTGAGGTCCTTGCGTGCATGCAAGAGTTTGTGGCTGATGTGGAGCGGCAAACAGAGTTGAAGGTGAAGGCGTTCCGGGGTGACAACGGCGGTGAATATGCGGGGTGCCTTGGGTGGATGAAGAGCAAGGGGATTCAGTGGCAGAAAGCAACTCCACACTCCCCACAACAGAATGGCATCGCATAGAGAGCGAATCGCATAATCCTTAACATGGTGCGATCCATGTTGAGCGACGCCGGCCTTACACAACGGTATTGGGCGGAGGCGGCAAGGACAGCAGCGTACATCATGAATCTCATGCCCACCAAGCCACTGAAAGACAAGGAGACCAAGGCGTGGAGGACGCCACAAGAGGTGTGGAGCAGGAGGAAGCCNGACCCGCGTACCCGCCGGTGTATTTTCCTTGGATATGAGAGCGGAAGCAAGGCGTACCGGCTCTTTGACCCAAGGAGGTAGCAGATTGTGCGGAGTCCCGACGTCACGTTCGACGAGAAAAGCCGTTGGACAGACAAGGAGGCAGGTCTCTCCAAGAGGGGGGAGTGGATGCCACTCCTTGAGGGGGAGACGCCGGAGGACGTGAATGAGGGTGACATCCTCGCATCACCACCAACCGGAGAGCATCACCTGAGGGATGGGCGAACAGCAGACTTTATTCTTGCCTGTTTGGATGAGGAATCCGAAGCACCGGAGATGGACGTGGAGGTGGGGAGTCAACAGATGTCTCCAAGGTCTCCAAGAGAAGGGGAGCAGGCGCTTGGAGAGGATGGCGCCGAAAGGGGACAGCAACAACAACAACAACCGCCTCAAGAGCCCCACACGAGTAACCGTGTGCGAAGAAGGACAAAAGGGTATGATGCCAACAAGGGCATTTGGACTGGGTTTGCACAAGCCTTCTTCACGCAAGAGGAGCCTCAATCTGTAAAGGAGGCACTGCAGCGGAAGGATGGGGCTGAGTGGGAGGGAGCAAGAAAATCTGAGCTTGCCTCCCACGAGGAGAACAACATTTGGGAGCTGGTTGACCGGCCGGAGGGCGAGAAAATCATCGACTCCAAGTGGATGTTCCGGAAGAAGCTCACAAAGGAGGGGAAGGTGGAGCGGTACAAGACGCGGCTGGTGGCGAAAGGATATGCCCAGAAAAAAAGGGAGCACTACGACGAGACCTTTGCACCAGTTGCCAAGTTTATCTCCATCCGTACTATCCTCTCGGTGGCAGTGGCACGCGACTACGAAATCCACCAAATGGACGTGAAAACCGCGTTCCTCAATGGCGACCTGGACAAGGAAGTCTACATGGAGGTGCCAGAGGGGGTGGATGCGCTGCAAGGGAAGGTGTGCCGGCTTCGCAGGGCGCTCTATGGACTGAAGCAAGCTCCGCTCATGTGGTACCTCAAGATGGATAGTTTCATGGGTGAGCTTGGCTTCAAGCGCTGCGAGGCCGATCACAGCGTGTACGTGCATAATCAGCCAAGACTCCACCAAATTGTTGTCCTCTACGTGGATGACCTCATCCTTGTGTCTTCGGATGAGGGGGAGCTCAAGAGCCTGAAGCAACAGCTTGGCGGCCGGTTCAAGATGAAAGACATGTGCGAGCTTGAGTACTACCTTGGCATCGCCATCAAGAGGGACCGCAAAGCATGCACGCTGGAGATGGGTCAAGAAAAATATGTGTAGGAGGTGCTCCACCGCTACAACATGGAGGAGTGCAACCCCATTGGCACACCTATGACATCGACATGTGAGCTTAGCTTGAGCATGGGCCCGAGCACGGAGGACGAGAAGGCAGAGATGGCTGGAGTACCGTACCAGTCCGCAGTTGGCAGCATAATGTATGCCATGGTGGCGACGCGGCCTGACCTTGCCTTTGCTGAAGGACAAGTGAGCCGCTATGTTGCTGATCCGGGGCCGCTACATTGGCAAGCGGTGAAGAGAATCATCCGCTACTTGTAGGCAACGACACATTCGCGACTTATGTTTGGAGGGGGAGCGTGGACTGACTCCCTTGAGTTGGTTGGCTACTCTGATGCTGACTGGGCAGGTGACGTTGATGACCGCAAGTCAACATCAGGCTATGTTTTTGTGCTCGATGGTGCAGCGGTGTCTTGGGCAAGCCGGAAGCAGGACAGTGTGGCTCTATCCAGCATTGAGGCGGAGTATATTGCGCTCGCGGAAGCCGCAAAGGAGGCACTATGGCTGCGGCGATTGCTCAAGGAGATTGGGGTGCCGCAAAAGAAGCCAATGGCGCTCAATGTTGACAACATGAGTGCCATCAGCCTGACCAAGAACCCTGTGCTACACCGGAGGACCAAGCACATAGAGATCCAGCATCACTTTGTACGAGACCTCGTTGCAAAGGATGATGTGCTTGTGCATTGCGGCACAAAGCACATGCTTGCTGATGCCATTACAAAGGCGCAACCCAAGGACAGGCATGATTCTACTTGTATGGAGCTTGGGCTTTCCCAAGCCTCTTGAGTTGCAGGCTGAGCATGGACAACTGCCATGGGTGATGCGCAAGGGGGAGATTGTTGGAATGATGCTCCTCACCATGGCAGGAGTGACTCCAAAAAGGAACACCAAAAAGACAAGCCTTAGTGGCTTAGTGGTTAATGGTGTCCACCTCTAGAGGCAGGGGCCCGGGTTCAAGTCCCACAAGATGAAATTCTGTCCTGCCTCAAGGGATGTGGAAAATAGATGCTAGGAAGCTAGCTCAATCTCTAGAGTTCCTCTTTTAGTTTCTAGAAGGCCAGGTGAGGGTCCAGGAAGGTGGCACACCTTCTAGAAGGGGTGACTTGTCCTACAAGGCATCTAGAGGTGTCTTGGTCTTCTGGACACCTTCCCTCCTACTAGAAGTAAGCTGAGGAATCTAGGAAGGGGCAGAAGCTTCTAGAGGAGGGAAGGGATGCCTTCCTAGGTGGGAAAAGGACAACCTGCCAAGGAGCACTCTAGAAGCCATAGAATCTGCTAGGAAGCTCCAAATCTGGCATGCTTTGGTATTCTGGAAAGCTTAGATCAGTAGCTATAAAATGCCACTGCTTGTGAGCCTTGATGAAGTGTACATTCCCGGTAAATTGAGGCTAAAACTATTGCCTCGCTCTCTGACCAGTTTTATGCCATCCTTGGAACCAGTTGCCTCCACAGTTTCAGTCTCTCCAAAAAGAGTTGGTGGTGTGAACCAGCCACTGCTAGGGACCCTCCAGGGTGCACACTCACCCTCATGCCAACATGTCTCAGGCCGGTTGACAAAGGGTTATGGGCCCACACTGACCTGTTGTAAGGCACGCATCGCTCAACTTTGGTATGCTCTCTCCAGGTACGCACGTCAGCTCCATAAGCTCCATCAGCGCCATATGCTTCATTAGCTCCAACGGCTGAGCTTGCACTTAGCACACAGGGACTAAGGACAAGCTGTGCTCTTGGAGGCACAAACCTCGGGTCCAGCCAGGATGAGCTCTACCCTTAGAGGCAAGACCCTTGGTGTGCTAGTGTGAATGGTTTTCTCTGTATGCAGGTAGCCATCGGCTGGAGGTGTAAGCAACGGAACTACACCATTAAACCAGTAGCAGATATCAGCTAACATCAGCCTACATCGGCCTCAATGTAGCAAGGATGCAGATTGCAGAGAAGGGCAGCTAAAATGGCTGGCACATCAGGAGCAGTGGGGGCTGCCGCAGGGCAGTCCTCAAACGCAACAGAGGCTGGTGGAAGGCACTCCTCAAAATCAACAGTGGCTACCATAGGGCAGACCACAGGAGCAACCGTGATTGCCACCGCGCTACCGCAAGGTCTTGGATCTTTGGGAGGAATCCCTGTCTTCGAGGGGAATGAATTCCCGCTCTGGAGATGGCAGTTCGAACTCGTAATGAAAGTGCATAGATTCATAATACTTGTGAAAGGAGAAGAGCATATTCCTGCGGAGGGCTCAATGGAGTACAAGACAAGGACTGAACAAAATGATATTGTCATGTCACTCCTCAGCAGCACGATGGCCAAGAAGCATGTTTCTGTCATTGCGGGATCCACACTGGCTTTGTATGCTTATGCCAAGCTCAAGCGTTTACACCAATCTACCTCCCTTGCACATAGATTATTCATCCTACAACAGTTGATCAGCATGCGGGTGAATGAGGACGAATCAATCCTAGAGGAGTTTGAAGGACTCCTTGGTGAGGCTTGCCAGATGAACTGGGACCTTGACGAAAACATGCAAGCCATGATACTCCTCACGACGCTACCGGAGAGCTGGAGCCCGATGATCACTGTTATGGGCAGTTGGAAGGAGGATGACTTGACGTACATGGCAGTGTCCGAGTACGTGCGGAACGAGGCCATGCGCCGTAGTGGAAGTGAGGCTAACTTCTTAGCCTATGCCGCATGCTACGGTGGTCGCGGGAGCAAAGGGCCAGCGTCTGGTCAGAAAGGTGGCAGCGGAAGCGGAGGTGGTGGAGGCAACAATGGTGGCAAGGCTCCCAAGCGACAGGGCAACTCTCGCAACTGCGGCAAACCTGGGCACTGGGCAAGACAATGCAAGTCGCCAAAGAAGGAAGATGGAGGAAGCGGTGGGAACAAAGGCAGCGAAAAGGGTGGCAAAGAATCCACCAACATGATGGCACAGAGCACGCCTCCGGCAAAAGGAGTGGCGCTGCGCAGGCCAGGAGCTTTCGGGCTCGACTCTGGCACCGACCATCACTCCAGCAACGACCAGGCTGGATTTGTTTCCATCCGCCCCACCGAGCGGCTGTTCAAATGCGCAAATGGTAGCGTTGTGAACGCAAAGGGCGTGGGAGACAAGCTGGTGAGCATCAGCCTCGATGGTGGGGAGAAGGATCTACGACTACGTGACGTGGTCTGCATGCCCTCCTTTGCGACAAACCTTCTGTCCGTGTCAAAAACAACGGACAATGACATGACTGGTGTTCACGTAAAAAAAGGCAGTCATCCTCAAGAACGAAGACATAAGGGTCCTCTATGCCAACAAAGACCTCGTAGCACTGGTTCCACGGGTGGACAGGCTCTACGTGTTGCAGACAACCGTGACAGATAGCTCTGAAGATGAGGGTCATGCAGGTGCGGCAGAAGTAGTGGTCTCGGTACCAACGAAGGATGGGGCTGGAGGGACCTCCTCTTCAGATGTAGGTGCAACTGCAGGCCATTCTTTGCCAGGGAGCCGACTGAGTGCATCCGCATGCCGGTTTGCTAAAGCTGGGTGGTACTGGATGCGGAGGTTGTATCCCTAAAGGAGAAGTACCCGCTTTGCCTATATCCCTTCATGATTATGGGTAGTAAGGAGCCACTGTATCGCTTGATGATTTGTGTAGATGGTAAAGGGCTTGCCGTCCATGATGTAGTAGCATAAGTGCGTTAGTGCCCAGCGAACGGCCAGACANGGATGGCACCCAAGCCCTCGCAGGACCAATCTGTAGTGCTGATGAAGGGTAGGTTGAGGTCGGGAATTTCAACATTGGTGTCGTGTGGTAACTTGTGTGAACCTTGCCTCCAAGGCAAGACCAAGAGAAAGCGCTTTGAGCGCAACAGTTGCATCGCAAAAGCAACCCTTGACCCGATTCACACTGACGTGTGCGGACCCTTTCGCATGGCGTCAAACGGTGGTAGCACGTACTTCCTGACCTTCGTCGATGACCACAGCTGCAAGGTGTGGATCTAATTCCTCAAAACCAAGGGAGAGGTTAGAGAGAAGTTGCAGGAGTTTGTCGCCATGGTAGAGCGGCCGACTGGAAAGAAGGTGAAGGCAATACGAAGCGACAACAGAGGAGAGTATGAAGCATGCTAGGGCTGGTTGCAGCAACACGGGATCAACCACCAGCTCTCAACTCCCTACACACCACAAAGCAATGGTGTGGCCAAGCGAATGAATCAGACCATCCTTGGCATGGTGCGCAACATGCTCTTTGATGCAAAAATCCCATCGGGCTTCTGGGCATAAGTAGCAAGAAAGGCATGCTACATTGTCAACCTAACTCTTGCAGCTGCTTTAGGCAGGCGTGGCAAGAAAAAGGGCAAGCAACAGATGATGCCACAAGAAGTATGGTCAGGGAAGAAGCTGGACGCATCACACCTCAAAGTCTTTGGCTGCACCGCATGGGGAAAAGTCCAGGTGGGAGAGGGTGGGGGCAAGCTGAATGCAAGAGCGCAAAAGTGCGTGATGGTGGGTTATGACACAGCCCACAAGACCTACTGGCTGTGGGACCTGGCAACAAGAAGACTCATGAACCAAGCGAGACGTAACCTTTGACGAGAGGAAACCATGCAATGAAGAGATTATTGATCCCAAACAAGCTCTGAAATAGGAAGAGTGGTTGGTGCTCCTGGAGTCAAGAGAGCAAGCTCTTGAAAACTGGCAAGTTGTGCCAGTGTGGCAGGCCGTGGAAAAGAGTGGAGTGGCAGGAAGAGCGGCTGTGCAAGCTGACGTAGCGGCAAGCTCTGACACTGACTTGGAGACGTCCGAGGCCTCTAAGACCAGCTCGGAGGCCAGTGGCTCTTCAGAAGAGGAAAAGTTTACTTCAAGGCAGCCAACAACACAAGAGCAACAGCAAAGCAAAGATGAGGCACCAAAAATGCAGTGTCGCAGCAAACGGCAGTGAAAACAAATGCCAAAGTACGACGCTGACACAAGAAGTTGGACTGGACTGAGCTGATTTTGTTTGGCTCAGGGAGAGCCGCTCACTGTGGCTGAGGCGCTGGCAAGGCCCGATGCGGCCAAGTGGAAGGAGGTGGTGGACAGCGACCTCTCGTCCATTGAAGAAAATGGCTGGTGGACAGACCCGCTAATGCTCATGTGGTGGGCTCAAAGTGGGTGCTAAGGCTGAAGAGGAAGCAACGGTCATCCGCATAGACAACCAGAGTGCCATTGCTATGGCAGAGGACGACATGATCTCCCGGCGTAAAATGCACATTGAAATTTGGTGCCACTACTCGCGTGACCTTGTCGCCAAGGGTGTTGTGGAACTAGAGCACGTTGCAACCAAGAAAATGCTTGTGGACTTCTTGACAAAGCTACTAGACAATGACTTGCATGCTGCAGGCGCTCAAGCAATCAGCATGGTAGACGCAGGAGATGAGAACTAAAGATCAAGACAGCTGACGTGCACACAAACAACACTGAGCTACGGGTTCATACGGAAGAAAAACACCACAACAGATCACTTGAGGTGCAAGGGAGAGATTGTTGTCCTTTTATGCCCCATGGCCACTGCTATGGCTTAGCAGACAGGTTGAGCATGCACTGCTCCCTTGGAGTAGGTCCCGTAAACCTTGTTCATGGTGGAAGTCCAAGCGAGACACCAGAATTGTAGCGCAACGGAAAGCATGTTGGACTTAGGGACGACAGGTCCTACGATTAAGCCTTGATGTGCGCAGGAAGGTTTTTGACCTTCTTACATAGGGGAAGTTTCCTAGATATTTCTCCATGCATCACGAGGATGTGCCACTTGGCGGTCAGTGGATATGCCAATCGGCGAGCTGGTGAGGTGGTGTGGAGTGGCCACCCCAAAAAAGTGCCACCATCCACACACCTCAGAAGCTAGGCCTAGGACTATATGTACCAGGCTCATTCCTCAATCTAATTTCAGAATCTGGCCTTAGATGCTCCTCACAGAGTTGTCCAACTAAGGAACAGTGTAAAGAAGACACTGGTTGGTCTAAGCCCCAAGATTTAGTCTCTAACTAGCACCTCGCCCAAAAGTGACCAAGTGTTAAGTGGACACAATTTCTATCAAGTGATTGCCTAGGTGCTGCTCAGTGTGGAACCGGGATCTTGAGGGTGATATCTTCTCCTAGCTGAAATGCTAGGAGCGGATGGCCTGTGCTATTATGTCATACCCATTTTCTAGTCCGTTTGCCTCAGGCCGGTTGACAGGTGGTACAACATGGCATAAGCACCAACGGGATTAGCTGGGCGGATAGTAGAGAGATCAGCGTTGAAATTGCCAACATATTCCACAAGGTGCTCAGGCGCAGCAGGAATGAGAGCAAGGATTGTGCAAGCAGATTCAATAGGAAGAGGGGTGAATGATGCGTTAGCAGAGGGATCAGGAGGAAAGTAGTATTCCCCGTTGTGCTCGCCCTGAGCCAAGGCAATGAAGCACACCTCTCAGGAGGAGAAGGCAATGCCAGGAGAGAGAACTAGCGGTTAGGAGAAGAAATCATGTTGGCACAGTGCAGCGGTGGTTGTGGTAGTGGCAGGAGAGACAGCGGCATTGGCGGCAGAAGAGGTGCCAGCACCAGTAGGTGTGGATGAGGCACCAGAACTGGTGCCCCATTGCAGCAGCAACAGCAGCAAGAGACGCAGTCAGCAGACGCTTGAACACAATAGTAGCGACCTCGTCAGCAAAGGAAGCGAGATTATCATATACCAATTTGAGGCGATCCTCTGCCTTGCTCCAAGCGTACGTTTCAGCTGACGTCGCAGGTTGGCTATGATGGACTCATCGTCACCAGGCACCGTGACAATCTAGGGACTCTGCAGAAAAAAAATCAGCAAAGTTTCTCCCGCCCTAATGGTCATGAGAAAATTGGGGTTGCCTTGGTCACTCGTGAGGAGCATTAGACGACAGTACCCAACCCCAGTCCAAGCACAGAGCAGACATAGTGAGAGAGAAAACTAGCACACGAGCAAGGATAGCGCATGCAAGCAATGATCTCAAGCTGGGATAGGAGGAGAGTGAAGAACGGAAAAGAGGAGGGGGAATGGAGGCGACAGCAGCATAAAGAACTGACACTGTGGAGACAGTTGGAATGACAAAGGCAAGGGTTCCAGCCACCAATGCTGCCTCCAAGTTGGAGAGAGCGACGGCGGCTGAGATGATAGCTGTCAATAGGATGAGTGCAGCTGACTGTGCATATGTTGCTGCTGCAGCAACTAAGGCCGTTGACGTGTGGATGGCTACTGCGGTGGCTGTAGCTGCAAATGGTGC
>SZWC01004769.1:94787-137533 GCA_023375785.1 Penium margaritaceum | reverse complement strand
TCTGCGTACACATGTCAGAATCCTACGCCGTCTGAACCTAGATGTGCAGAATCAAAAGACGCACGCAACGACTGGTCACATGCATGCATCCATTGCCTGACAGCGAGTATACAATGCAAAAACATGCAAATGGGCCTCATGCCCAGTCCGCCGAAAGGCGCCTGCAAGACGTAGAAAGCACAGCAAGGAGTCCCGGTGACATCTGGGGCTCTGGAACAGTGGTCGGTCAGCTCCAGACGGGTAGTCCTCCGCCTGTCGTCACGCCGGTGTCACCAGGGTTGCCTGCCTCAGGGATCTGGATGAGTATGGACACGGCCGAGTGGTCACAGTAAACTGTACAGGAACGGCACAAAGCACAACATAGGTGGATAGGATGTAGCGCACACACCGTATTGTGGCCTCCAGTGTTCACTGGCGTGGAGCCTGCGAGAACTGGGCGAGCAGGTTGATAGTGAAGGCAATTTCGGGCCGTGTCGTGGTGGCCAAGTACATGAGCGAGCCGATGACTCGTAGATAGAGGGTCAGTTCGACTGGCTCCCCCAGGTCAGCTGGGTCATCCACCTTCAGGGCGGGCTGCCCCTCAGGGGTCATGGGCGTGGAGGCCGTGCAGACGGCAGCAAGGAGGTCGGCAAAGCGCTGCCCCATAGTCTCTGCGTAGCGTCTCTGATGGATACGGAGTGTGCGGCGGACACGGTCACGCACAATCTCCATCCCCAAAAAGACGGAGGCCTCTCCAAGATCTTTCTTCTTATAGGCCGAGGAGAGAATGGCCTTGGAAGCGTTCACTGCTCCCGGGTCAGGCGAGGTGATCAGAAGATCAACCACATAGATGAGGATGGCAGCGAGCGGTGCTGGGAACTGTGAGTGGAAGAGGGATGGGTCAACATCACTCTGAACGTACACAACGCGTCTCACCGTGCTAGTGATCTCCTAGTTCCAGCAGCGAGGTGACTGTTTCAGGCCGTACGAGGCCGTCCACAGCCGGTATACGCGACCGGTGCCATCCTCAAAGCCGGATGGCTGGACCATGTAGATCTCCTCCTCAAGGTCCCTGTTCAGGAATGCGTTGTTGACATCCATCTGATGGAGTTCCCAGTCGTGCTGTGCCCCCTGGCTCAGCAGCGTGAGCGTGGTCGTCATCCACCCAGCAGGGGCAAAGGTCTTCGTGTAGTCCACGCCAGGGACCTGAGAGAAGCTTTTTGCTATCAAGCGCGCTTTGTAGCGCTCCACAGTGCCATCTGGCTTGAGCTTCTTGCATAGAACCCACTTAGCCTTGATGGCCTTGCCGTTCTTTGGCAAGTCCACCAGCTCAAAGACGACGTGCTCTCGAATGGCATCGAGCTCATCGTGGCAGGCAGCGCGCCATTACTCAGCGTCAGAGGCTGACAAGGCCTCAGGCAGACTGATGGGGTTGGGAGACAACAGTGGTGCACTGTGTGTAGCCTGGGCATACGCCACAGAGGGAGGGTCGAACGTCACCATGGCCTCAGCGGCGTCACAAGGAAGACCGCGCTCATGAGCAAGTAGTGCTATACCAGTGGCACAACCAGGGTGAACCTCAGCGAGGCCGCGAGCACTCAGGCCGGGGGCCTTCGTGCCCAGGTCACCGCTAACGACTCTACGCGTGGGGCATGGGCGGAGACGTCTGCCGAGTGCCCGTGTGGAGGGGTCCGACGGGGTAGGAGCAGTGGGTGCTGCTGACTCACAAGTCGGTGTGGACTGCACGACAGGCGCGCCACTCGAGACGGGCGTGGCCTCCACAGCCAGGGACGGGGCCACGGCAGACGCAGACATGTCCGCGGCTAGAGGCTGGGATAGCTCAGAGCCAGACACGAACACGAATGCAAGATCCGATAGAGCCTCAGACGTAGAAGTAGGCTCAGGATCAGACAGAGCCTCAGACGTGGAGACAGACTCGGACGCAGACTCGGACACGGGCGACAGCGGAGAGTCGAAGGCAGAGGAGTGGGCCGCAGATGGGGCGGGGCTCGGGGTGTCGGTGGGCACAGCCTCTGGGGACAGCCCCTGGGATGTCGACGACGAAGTGACCGTACTGGACGGGGGCACTGTGCCAACCGTGCCAGGAGCCTCCCCCACACTACGGGGTCTGGTAAACCCAGGGTCATGTGCAGCACGCAGAGCGTGGATGCGGGTAAGGTCGCGGAAGGCAAGATGCTCGAAGAAGAGAGCGTCACGGGACTCCAAGATGCGGCGTCACTTAGGGTCCCAGAACCGCCAGGCCTTGGACTGCGGAGCGACGCCAACGAAGGCGCAGATGCGGCCCCGCGGAGAGAGCTTGCTCCCCTGCTGCTCCAGTGTGAATGAGACGCAGGCAAGGGAGCCCAAGACACAGGCTAGACGTAGATCCGCGCGATGCCCGTGCCACAGTTTGTAGAGTGTGCGATGACCTGGGAGGGGGCTATGGGGAATGCGGTTCCAGACCCAAGTCATGTTTGCCATGCCCCAGAAGGCAAAGGCCTCAAGCATGGCACTGTCAACGCGCATGGCGCAGACCGCATCCCCCATGGTGCGGTTCCAGCGCTCTGAGACACCATTCTGCTGAGGGGTGGCAAGAGCGGAGAGGTTGTATAAGACACCAAGCTCGGTGAAGGAGCGGGCCATGTCATCGAGGTACTCACCGCCGCGGTCCAAGCGAAAGGTCTGAAGGCGGTGGGAAGACTGGCGCTCGGCCATGACCAGCCAAATGCGGACCGCAATGGCGGCATCACTCTTCTGACGCAGACTGTAGACCCAGCGCATGCGTGTGAAGTCATCAGTCAACGTCAGGACGTAGTGACCGCGGTCCTCCTCAAACTCGACAGGGAGCGGATCCATGAGGTCGGAGTGGACAAGCTCCAAGGGCTGACGAGCCCTGGAGACAGACGCAGGATAGGTGGACCGGTGCATTTTGCCTTCAGCACAGGCCAGGCAATCAGTCGTGGACGGCGCCTCGAAGGATGCCGCATCAAGTCTGAGATAGGGCTAAGTGCAGACCAACCTGTCGACAGCCCCCAGGTGCACATGACAGAGGCATCGATGCAAGAGATGGTGGTGCTCGGAGGATAGAGCACTAGTGACAAAAACAAGAGCAGTGGGAGACGGAGGCAAGGGGGGTGCACTCGCACAGGACCCAGAAATGTGATACAGATCATGGACGACCGTCCCACTGAGGACGATCTCCTCGGTGTCATGCACAAAGATGCGAGCATCGGCAGCTGTGTGCATGACACCAAGGCCCATCTTGGTGCAAGCACGGACAGACAGCAAACTGAGTTCCAGATCAGGGACAAAGAGGACTTCGGAGATGTATACGGGACCAGCGGGCCTGGTGAACTGCACAACCTCAACACCCTGGACAGGGACCTCATGGCCAACTGCAGTCCGAACAGAGCGGATAGTGTCAACAGGATGCAGTACGACGAAGGCGTCATAGTGACACATCATGTGGTGGGTGGCGCCAGGGTCAATGACCCAAGTGGCATCCGTGACACGCGTACAAGGGGCAACGTGGCACTCGGCGAAGGAACAAGGCGTGGCAGCAGGACGCTCAGTCGGGGACACAACAAGACGACCAACGGAGCCCACATGAGCCGCATGCAACCAAGACACATTGTCAGGTCCATCACGCACACACGGCTGGGCATGGGGACCACCACAGGCATCATCACGCAAAGACACAGAAAGTACACAGGCAGTAGGACCCCTCGACTCAATCAACTCACTTGCACCTCCCTGAGATGAGCACAGGGCGAGAAGCTGGTGCAGCTCGGCAATCGTTCTGTCGCGTTCGGCGAGCGCCTAGTCGCGGGTATCCGCAGAGGAGCCTGCTTTGGCGGCGGACTCCTCTGGGACAGCTACGGTAGTGGTATCCGAGCAGGCGGTCGCACCGGACGTCTAGCGCATGCGCACCTCGTGCGCCTGCTACAGCCCACGGGTGACCTTGGCCCAGTCCAACTGGCGGCCCGTCAGACGAGTGCAGATGGGATAGCGATGGTTACCTCCGCAGTTGAAGCACATGAGCTGGCAACCCGTTGTGTTGCTGGATCTGCTGCTGCCACTGCTGCTCCTACTGCCGCCGCCGCTACTGCTGCTTTTGCGGCTGACACTACTGCTGCTGGTGCCCCAGCTAGTCCCGCCGCTGGGCCACCACCTGACAATTTGCGGCCCTTCTTCCCCTGAGCTAGAGCTGCTATAGCTTTAGACGGTGGGGAGGGGGAGGTGGCGGCAACTGCAACTGAATCGGTGCTGCGGTGAGCGCGGTTCGCGGCGTCCATGCTGGCGACCTCCAGGAAGTGGAAGGTGGCCCAGCGTAGCAAGGTCTCGTCGCTCGCCATGTCGCGAAGCAGAGTCTGGTCGAAGTTACTGATGACGCATGCGTAGTCGGGGTGAATGTCGTATAGGATAATCTGGAGTGCGGAGTACTGCGCAGGGGCATCGTCTCCCAGCTCCTCGTTTAGCTCGATCGCCCGGCGCCAGTAGTCAGCTGCAGACTCCTAAGTAGTCTGGCAAAGGGAGTTGAAGTCGACGAGGCGCTGGGACGTCAGTGACAGGGTGGCGCCCTCAAAAAGAGTGACAGCCAGTGTCCACGCCTCGCGAGGGTTAGGTCTTGAGCCGGTCAGCGGATCGCCAAGCAACTGACTGAAGTCTTTAGTGAAGTTTGGGGCGGCCTTCATCAGACCGGAGGCGGCGCAGATCGCCATCTGCCTCTGGGCGGGGTCAGACGCCTGGTATGGGATGAGGTAGTAGGCGAGGACTCCCTCGCTCATGGCCCACATGCGAAAGCGTGGCTCCCAATACTTGAAGTCGTTCCCAGTCCGGAAGATGGGCGGGTCCGACTCAAACCACTTTGGTGGCTTGACCGTCGGTAGAGTGACGGCTGAAGCCACCGCAGGATTGGGCATAGAGGAGGCAACCCCCTTGCCCAGGCGGGCCCGCAGAGCTAACTCTTTAAAGCTCAAAGGGCGGCGAGACGAGCTCAGACCGGCGTCATTGCTCGAGCTCGCGCCCTAGAGGACTGCATTGGCCTCACGTGCTCTGTGGCGTGCCTCCAGGCGGATGAGGCGTGCTCGCAACACCCCCTCCTCACCCTCCTTGCCAGAGTCGGAGAGGGTCTCCGCAACCTCATCTGCATTGCCACCGTGAGTGAGGTTGTCCTCGCTCGGGTCTGCTAACGAGTGTTGCTGCTACAACTAGGCCTGCTGTTGCTGAGGTAGTAGGCCCCTGATTAGGTCCTACAGCTTAGTGACCTACTTCGTCAAGGTATTGCGACTCTCTGACTGTAGGTAAGCCAGCGCGCACACTTGGCACACCAATGATGTTGGGCTCGGCGGCCGCTGCTGCTGCTGCTGTTGTGGCGGCTGCTGGTATCGCTGCTGTTGCTGCTACTGTTGCTGCAAAGTCTGCTGCTGCTGTTGTTGTTGTTGCTGCTTCTGTTGCTACTACCGCTGCGGTGATGATGGCGGCGACCGACGTTGGCCGCTAACGGTGCTGCCCTCGGCAGCTGCATCGGTGATGGCACTAGAGGGGGTGAGCTTTGGCATGGTGGCCGGTTCCCCTCCTTACCCTTTTTTTTATTTGTTGTGGCGGAACGCCTTTCTGCGGCAGTTCACCTCCGCGGAATGCCTCCGCGGAACACCTCTGCGGTGCACTTTCCCGCGGAATTTCCGCGGAGAGCTGCGGATCACATTGGGCTTGACGCGGTTGCATCGGTGCGGAACACGGCGGGGTGCCGCGAACAGCCACTACGGTCGCGCTGGTGCGGAATGCGGCGGTATACCACAAATTGTCGAGGCACCCTGTCAGTGCGTTCCGCGACCACCGCATGACTGCTGCGACTGGCGACCGCTGAATCGCCGTGGAACTGTCGCGGACTCATGACCGCCGCAACAGCTCCGCGGCGGTCTTGGAACAAAGCCGGCGGAACGCCGCGGATTCGCAGAACACCTTGGAATTGCCGCGGTACCATCACCGCGGGGTGACAATTTCGGAACACCACGTACGACCGCGGTGTTCCGGCACCGTCGGCGGGTTCCGTTGTGGTCGCAGATCTTTCGCGTCCGTTGCGGAGACCTTGTCGCCGCGGAACACCGCGAAGTTTCCACGGAACGGCTCCTGCTATCGCGTATCGGCCGCGGAACTGTCCCGGATGTCTTCAGAAAAAAAATGGGAATGGTGGTGGGTCCTCCCAAGACCTCTCACCGAGACAGGGGGCGCTGCTGTTATTCCTACTCAAGGCAACGGTTGCGGTCGCTCACTGCCACTACGTTTTCTGCGTCTCTACTACGCAACTGTGCGAGCACTGGCTCGCCGCTCTGATACCATGAAAGACAGCTTCCTGGCACTGCTGTCGTTGGTGTGGCAGTACAAGCCGGTTAGTTAACTCACTAACACACACACAGGTGGGGGTGAGAACAGCAAGGGGTTGGCCAGGGACACAAGTACAAGTGTCAGAAGCTGAAAAATATTGAATTGTGCAGAGAGAGGTAACAACTGAGGTCAAGACAACCTCAATAGTGCCATGGCCCTACTGGATGCACACACGCGCACGACGCACAAGGGTTTTTTTTCTAGCAAGACAAAACAGTGGCAAAAACACGGTTTTGGCCATAACTCCCTGTAGACACGTCAGAACGACGAGCCGTTTGAACCAGAACGGCCGCATCAACAAGATCTACGGTCCTGATAGGCTGCACCCTTATTTGCTGTACCACGGCGCGAATCTAAAAAACACGAGAGTCTTCTGGGCGTGCATCGTCGCCAGCAGCCGGTCCTCTACCACCTTCCCCAGTCTTCGGGATCTGGACGTGAATGGACATGAGCCGAGGGGTCACCGTAAGCCGTGTACGACACACACAACAACATTCCTCACATGCCGACTTCCACTCCACGCAATGCTTACATTCACATGTCCATGGAAGTGATAAAGCAATGGAGGATGGGTGCGTCTGTTATGGTTTGCGACGGTTGGGTTTATAACGAGACTTTCTCGTCTTTTGGACGTGGTCATTGCCATAGGCTGTTGTCCTAACCCAAGTTCTGATTTTTGCCCTCTTCATTTGCATTGTTTTTGGGTCGTGCAATCTGTACACATTTGCCATGCTCATCGCAATCACAGTTGTACTATTCTTGTTTGAATACTTGATGCGCCACTATTTGTTGACATGTCACTTAACGTGATTCATTGCTCTGGCAAGTGGCTATCACCGTCGCCAACCACAAGTCGTAGGGGGGGATGTACAAGAAGAGTGTGCTTTGAAAATAGTCATTTCTGTTTTGCCAGGACCTACTCTATCATCGTGCACGGACATCAAAAGGCGACAGTGACCCTGCCTTTAGGGTTGGGTAGAAGTATGCCTTTTGCATAGTTTTTGTGACGGGAGGCCGGTTCGGTCCCCCCTCTTCGCTCAAGCGAGGGGTGGTTGCGCACCACCCCTCGCGTCAGCGAGGGCTGGCAGGTGGCCAACAATCCGATGCCCTCGCCCTCGCTTGCCCTCCTTGCAAGCGAGTTAGCGAGGACGAGGGATAGGGCGAGCGAGGATGAGGGGAAGAGTGAGAGAGAATCCTGGTGCAAAATCGCCAACTTGCCTCGCACGCGACGATTCCACACAAGAATGACAAACATGAACTCGAAGTGCGTTAACAACAAGCTTCAACTTTCTAAGACGGAAAACTCATGCGAACTCACGAGTTCAAAGTCAAAACCCCTAATTTGGGTCCTTAAACTAGGGGTAAGGTTTAAAAAAATGGGCCTCCGGAGACTCAAACTATTTGAGTCTTCCTGCTCTGTGTCGTTGATGTCAATTGCCCCTCACTCCTGCCAAGGGGGTGAACCCCCGACGTAGACTGAGAACGCCAGTATGCAAACTCCGACGACGACTTTAGACCAGGAGCTGGAGGTTCCAGCCCGTTACATTGGTTCTCAGAGCCAGACGACCCCCACGACCAAGGGTTTGACGGAAACGACGGCTATATTGTATATAAAACGCCGCCGGCAGCTACGAGCAGCATCAAGAACGCCAAAAGGGATTGCGGCATCTACTCTTCATGGATTGAAGTGCCATAAAATGCAGTGGAGAGCTAGAAAAGAGATGTACTTGGTGGAGCCCTCTTCCTCCATTCTCTTCTCAAGTCTAGGGGGCTAGGAGGATTTCTGTGGGATAGGGTGGGGAGTTCCCACGTCCTGAAAAACCACAAAATCTTCCCCATTTTCAACGCTTCTTCACACCCCTTCATAAAAAATTTGGGGCAGTGCCTTTTCCCAATACTAGAGACTCTCAAGACCTGAGAGAAGAAGAAAAAGGAGAAAGACGCACATTGAGAATTTTGGAGGCCGCCACATTGCCGTGAATTGGAAATGATTTAGGGCATGCAGGCCCATGCAAAGACAAACATGAGCTCTGTGTGTGATTGCGATGCAGGACGGCACGAATTTGGCAAAGTCTAGAATGCTGAATATAAAAGAACAAGGAGATGGTACAAATGAGCCCCTATCGAGCTTATGTAGTGACACCAACAGCTAGCCGCACCGGGTCCCGTCACCCCCGCTGAACCCAAACGAGTCAGCGGGGAGAGCACACTGCGTACACCGTGATAACAATCAACGGTGGTCTCCTCAAGGCACCGGAACAGCTCTTCGAGTGCCCGGGTCTCGACCACCGAGAAAATACGAGCAGTGCCAAACAATCTCAAAATCAGTGTCCAGACATCACGCATGGCTCTCTCAACATCGGAAGCACAAATACAGCCACTGGGTCGCCTCATCGCACCGGTACAGTCCACCGGGTGCGCGGGTCTCAACCCGCCGAGAAAACTCTCCTAGCTCCGGACAAGCCCACAGGGCTGCCGAAACGCATCGACCGCGTCTCGCCGGCAGTATCGTAGGTGTTTGAGAAGTATCAGTACAGTCCGAAGGCCCGTCGTGTCATCACGCCCTCCTCTACCATATACCGCCAACGTGGGTATATGGATAATGCATCAGCGTCAGTCGTGACGGGTGGAAGCCACACAAACCAATACTGTGGAGCACAAGGAAGGCGCCTCCAAGGGGGTACAAGGCACGCCAAGAAGATGCAAGAAGAGGCCAATGAAGAATTGAAGACAAGAAGATAAGAAGCCACAACACTAGTGAGGATGGCATGTGTGGGGGGTGCTAACTTTTTCTTATAGTTCACCCCTCGTATTCCCCTCACCTTGCTGAGAGGTGCTCAAACTATTATAACCTCTTGATCTTATACTTGGTTGTTTCTATATGTTTTTTTAGTTTTCGTAGTGCAGTGAGTCACGGCTTAGGGTTTTGCCTAAAATACATGTGCTTGTGCCGAACCGTGGCGGCATAGAAAAACATTTTTTTCTACCACGGGATTGTGATGACCGTGGCAGCCTAGGAAATCATAAATCAATTTTATGATTGCCTCACCAGTTGTGAGAGCAAGGAGACTTCGGGAGGCAAAACCTCCTCCAAGTGGTGGGGTGATCCTTACAACGGTTGTAACGGGTCGAGTTTCCAACTCCTGCTCGAAAGTCGTCATCGAAGTTCGCAAAATGGAGTTTTGTGTCCGCGTCAGGGGCTTACCCCTTCGCAAGACAGAGGGGCAATCATCATCAACGACCCAAAGCAGGAAGACTCAAACATGTGGAGTCTCCGAAGGCCCATTTCTGTTTTTAACCTTACCCTTGAGTTTGGGAACAAATTGGGGGTTTTTCCCTCGAACTCATGCATTCGCACGAGTTTTCCGGTTTCGGAACTTACAATTCATCCTAAACAAAATCGAGTTTTGTTTTGGACGCGTCGGCGCAAAATCATCGCATGCGAGGCGGGATTGACGATTTCGCGTCGACTCCTTTTGTGTGCTTCCCTCGCTCCTCTCTTTCACCCTCGCTCCCCCTATCCATTGTCCTTGCTTGCTCACTTGCAAGAAGGGTGAGGGGGGGCGAGGGCACGAGGCTACAAGGCCTCACCCTCGAGGCCCTCGTGGCCCCTCAACCGCCAATCGGGCTGAGGCTGCGATCGGCAGCTAGCGGCTGGCCGGCTGGTGACCGGCAGGTCACTTGGCTGGCCACCGGCCGTCCAGCCGGCCGGCAGCCAGCTGGCCGGCGGCCAGCGAAGTGCTGGCCATTGGCCAGCCGTTGCCAACACGAGTGGTGGTGCGCAACCACCCCTCGTTTCAGTGAGGAGGGAGGGCCGACCGGGCCCTCCCGCTGCATTCCTCCCCACTCATGATGAACCGTCTCGGTTCATAAACAACAAGCAAGATTCTCTATTAGTGAGTCATCAACATTGTGAAAGAAAATCTAATAATTTCAATCACCAGCTAAACATGAACATGCTCATTGCACTTTGACCCAAGCTGCAACTTGTCAGTCAGCACGACTAGCGGTCTCCCCCTTTTAGGCTGGAGCATCCACGTGTCAACCATGTTGGGCGTCCCCAACCTCCTATGGTTACAGTCCATGAATGCCGCCCTGCGAGAATGTTGTTCACTTTTTCCGTGTTAAGGTGGTGCCCCCTGACACACGTCGATTTGTGCGAGCTGCTAGCTTACACCAATACTAGGTTACCATCCTTGTGTGCAACCGAGATTCTGGCACCCATGCGTTAAGTTCAAGTCCACACCCGGCCTAATGAACGAGGTATTCCCCAACAACCCGCAACCGGAGAGTACGCTCTCGGTGGTGGAGTAGCCGAAGAATCTCGTATTGGCCATCGGCAGCAAGGACTACCAGTGATGGCTGAACGATTACCGCTGTCGTGTATGGAGCCAACAGGCTCACATGAAACACGTCATGTATCTTCATACTTGGCGAAAGCAACAATCGGTATGCCAGTGGCCTGATGCGTGCAACGATGGGAAATGGCCCAATCCACTGCGGTATAAGTTTTTGCGCCCCTGGCAACTTCAACCAAAGATTCTTAGTGCTAAGGAACACTTTGTCACCGATGTCAAACGAGAGTTCACGGCAACTTTTGCCGGCATATGCCTTTTTTCGTTGCCAAGAAGCTTGAAGGTGATCCTTTGCCTCCTGTAACAAGGAGTCTATGTGCTCGGCAAAGGCTTGAGCAGAAGGAACCTGTCCTCCTATACTCCCACTCCTCACCAATGAAGGGGACACACTGGATGCTGACCATTGTTCAACACAAACAGTGTGAATTGTGTAGAATCGTTCACCGAGTTATTCACCGCAAACTCTACCGATGTTAGGAGTTTGTCCCAATCATGTATGGCAGAGTCCACGTACATGCGGAGCATTTGCTCTAGAGTGCGGTTCATGCGCTCTATTTGTCCATCATTTTAAGTGTGAAACGCTATCAAAATTTGCGACTCACTACCGAAGTACTCGTGCATCTTTTGCCAGAAATCACTATCTTTATCCCGATTGGAGATAATGCGCAACGGCAAGCCATGGTACTTTACGACAGTCTCAAAGAAGAAACGAGTGGTCTCCTATGCGTTCACATCAGTGGTTGTAGGAATGAACTGTGTCATCTTTGTCACAAGGCCCACAACCACGAGTATTACATCGTGGCCACGGGCCGTGTCCAGAAGACTAGTAATGAAGTCCATGCTGACCCACTCCCATGGAGTCCCAGGAATGGGAAGCTATCGGAGGATTCCGACATGATTCTTGTTACTACCCTTATTCCAAAGACATGGGCTGCATGTCATGCAACACTTAAGGACATCGACACTCCATGCTCGCCACCAATAGTGGTCGGAGAGTCCCTGTCCGGTCTTTTGAGGTCCCACATGACCTACGACCGGCGGGTCGTGGAAGTGGGAGATAATCTTTTCTCGAAGGTCTCCCATGTTTGGCGCAACAACTTGTTCTCCGTGCCGGAAGATCCCTACGGCCTCCACCAATGCATACATGTCCAAATTTTGAAGTCTTTAGCCCAAGAATCCACATTCTATCCCATTCGGGTGTTGTTTACAAAACCGTTGTAATGGATAATCTCTCGTGGTGGTTGTCATAAAGGTTCAGCGGGATCTGGTGCTTGTGTTGCTGCCGTCGCAATGGCTTTAAAACACCTGCCAACCTCGGTGGTTGCTTTAACTTCTAGAGGTTGTTGGCTTTGTGGATCGGCCACATTGATGCGTCATGGTCGATATTCCCATGTAAACAAGGATTGGCTCAGGTATTTGCTCCAACGCGCCTACTGTCTTGATAGGCTCGGTTGCGTTTAGAAAAACACAAATGGGTTATGGTCGATCACGACCGTCACATCCCCTTCAACACCCTCAAAGGAGCAACGCCACATCTTGAAAGCATGTACTACCACAAAGAGCTCTTGATCCCCAATTATATACCGCGATTCCATGGGGATGACCTTTCGGCTCTCATATGCAACTGGGTGACCGTTTTGCATGAGGACGGCTCCGAGTCCTACTACCGACACATCACATTGTACCTCCCATGGTTGCGATGGATCCGGAAGAGTTAGGACGGGTGCTGTGGATAGAAGATCTTTGACTTTGAGAAAAGAGTTCTCGCAATCAGATTTCCATTCCCAGTGCACGTCTTTTTGCGTGAGCCTGGTTAGCGGTGCTACCAGGGTCAAATGCCCTTGCATAAACCGTCAAAAGTAGTTTGGAAGGCCGAGAAAAGACCAAATTTTCCCAACATTTTCCAGGCATGGCCAGTCTACAATGGCTTGGACCTTTTGTGGGTCGACATGGATGTTGTCCTTGCCGAAGTTGTGTCCAAGGTATTCGAACTCATTTTGTGCAAACTTACACTTGCTCACTTTTGCATAGAACTTATGTTCCCTAAAGGATTGTGAGGACTTTGCGTATATGTTCTATGTGCTCTTCCCTTTATTTGGAGAAAACCAGGATGTCGTCCAGGTAAACCAAGACAAAGTGCCCGAGTTGCTTGGCAAGCATTCGGTTCATATCTCCTTGGAAGGTTGCCGGGACATTTCTAAGGCCAAAGCATAACACTCAAAACCAATAGTGTCCCACGTGCGTACAAAACGCGGTTTTGGGCACATCATCTTTCGTAATGCGGATTTGTTGGTACCCTTGAGACAAATCCAAGAACGAAAACACTTTTCCCCCTTGGAGTTGGTCAAAAAGGTCCTCAATCTATGGTAAAGGGAGTCAGCTTTTCACCGTCAGCTTGTTCAACGCCCGGTAATCCACGCACATGCATAAACCACCGTCCATTTCATTCACAAAAAGGATTGGCGTACCGTACGACGAGCTACTTGGCTTGATCCATCCTTTTGCAAGGTACTCTTTGATTTGGTGTATGGCCTCTCGCCTTTTCGTTTGACTAAGGCGATACATGGGTCTGAATGTAGGAGTCACTTCCGGTTGTAGTGGAGTCGTGTGGCCCATGCGTCTTTCTGGTGGAAGTCTAGCCAGTGGGTATTGGAATACATTCAAGAACTCCGTCAATAGAGATTTGATCTCTTGTGGTGTGTCTTCCTTCACGTTGTCCTCCACGTTTTGCAACTGAGCCAAGAAGTATCAACAACCTTGTCAAATACGTCTCTTGACCTGCATCGCAGACAAGCTAGCATGGACTTTGAGTCAGGTCGGCAATAACTTCGTACTCGGAATCAATGCAAAGGGACACTATCCTTTTTGGAGCATCAAATGCTTTGATTCAAAGCACATTAGAGCCTTGTTTTCACGGAGCCAGGGATCGCCTAGCACCATATCAAATGGGTCAAGAAGGTTGAGTACTTTCAACGGACACTCTGTGTGTACCCTTGAACATAAATTTCCGCTTTACATGTACCGATTGTGATGCTATACGGTTGTCACCGACGAAAACTGCGCCATTCGATGGCTTGTACTTCAGGCCAACCTGTTGGGTAAAGCCAAGCTAACAAAGATGTCATCTCCTCCAGTGTCAGCGAGTACGTTCACGGGAGCAGTAGCTAGGTATCCTTTGAACTGCATCGTCATGTTGCCTCCAATCTTCTGAGTGAAGAGGCTCGACGATGCCGAGTTTGTGATACACACGGAATGTAGACGGGGGATGTCGTAGCTCCCATGATTCACCTACTCTAGTCCACATCTTGTTGGCACGTGTGAATTCGGCTAGCAACCTTTAGTCTTTAAACTTCAATGGGTCAAAAGCGTCGACCAAAGGTACTTCATACATGATTGAACTCGTCGCTTTGAGGGCGTTTGCTTCAATCGTTGTGTTACACAATTCTTGCACAATGGTCGGTGTCGCCACCACTAAGCAGGTTCGATCATGCATCTCATCCGGTGATGCAAGATTTTATGGGCAATGTTGACCAACAAGTGCAGAATGATGTTCAATGAGAGGGGAGAAAACAATGAAGAAATTTGAACTCGTCAAAAATTCAAATAGTTTAACATCCTCCTCTGAAAACATGAATCCACACTCGTGATCCAGTTTTACCCCTGAGTGGTCACCACTAACGTCACTCAGGGGTGGAGAAAACCCGCCCCACGGCCTTGTCCGTTACCACGGCCGGGCCCATTGCTGCGACCGCGACCCTGAACACGACCCTGTCCGCGACCTCCCGCTACACCCTCCCCACGAGGTGCTGCTGTCGCGACTAACGACGCGGCCTCTTGTCCACCACCAGCAGCCTCAGGGCACTGAGCCCTAAAGTGTCCGAGCTACATGAAGGTGTGGCATAGCCCCTCGCGGAAGGCCATGTTACGACGCTCGCGCGCCACCTGGAGCTTGTCATTGTCATGGCCACGCTTTTGGTTGGGGGGCTTGTTCCCACCAGTCTTCTTTGCTAAGGGGTTTGCCGAATGTTTTCCCTTCACCACGTCCCGTTGTCTGGCTGTCCCTCCAACCCCTGCATCATCCATGCATACATTGCGGGTTTTTTGTGCACGCACGTTCGGCCATGCATCCGAGTAGTGCTTCGGGTTTGCCAAATACACTTTGCTCATGTAGTCTCGCAACACCCTCCAACTTGTCCAAGCTTGGCCCATTGCGGTTGTGGTGGTCTTGTCTTTCAACTTCTCGTTGGTAAGACTATCGCGTAAGTACTCCAGCAGCAAGTACTCTGGGTACTTGAAAGTTTGGGTACCGTCGCTCTCAGTGAAGTTTTCGGCTTCCTCCACAAGCGCGGTAAACTCACTCAAGTAGGCCTCAAGCGAGTTACCCAGCTGCCTGAAGTCCTTGATCTTGTGGAAGGCGCGCTGTGCCTCCTCACGCTAGGTACACTTCTTACGCATGATTGCACAGAAGGCTTCCTACGGCATGGGCTGCCACTTAAGGTTAGGGCTCTGCGGAGTCCACTCCTTGACCACATACTAGAAGAGCTTATCCTCAAGCCGCGTCGTAGCAAGGTCACCCCATTGATTGAGTGGAGACTTTTGGACACGTAGGACGTGCTCCATGCGGTTCGGCTAGTCTGTCAGTGTCACACCCTTCCGGAAGATCTCCACACTATGGAGGAAGGACGTGTTCGTGACCGGCCCCAAAGTCGTCAAGGTAGGCAAGACGTCGCTGCGACCGGTAGTGGTATCTACAGCTGCGGTGTGCTTGCTGTTACATCCGCACCTGGGTCACGCTCTGCAACGCCTTCTCAAGGTCGTTGCATCGGCAGCTTGCCTCATGGGCGGCCAGGCGCTACAGTTGGCAATCCCGGTCGAGGTCCGTGATGCTCTGTCCGATGTGGGCCAGCAGGTTGGCAAACGCGAACTTGAGCTCTGATGTCATGAGAGTATCAACGATAGCCTCTAGGGCCTCGCGTTGTTCGTGCACCTTTACCCACTGCATGAGGGTACGGTTTGTGTACACGCCTCCAAGGAGTCCGACCTTTCGGAGGAGATTGTCGTCAGCAACGACGCTTGAGTGGGTGATTCCCTGCCCCATTATGGCAACGTCGTAGGAACGGGGATCTGCCCCCACTCCTTCAAGTGGTGCCGTACCTTCATCGTTGGTGGTAATCTTGAGTCGGCCCGCCACATAAGCAGCAAACTCCGCAAGCCTGTGGCGGTCATCGCGAATTGCCTTCGCGACAACGTTGTCCGGCTCGTTCTCGCGGGAACTTCCCGCGTGGCTACTTTTGGCGCCTTTACTACTCTAGGCAGTCTCACTGTCGTCAGTAGCTTAAGGCAACGCAACGAGTGCCTCACCCTTCTCGAGCAACCGGCTTGAGTTCGCCGCACGACGGTGGCAATGATAGCGATCCTTGTCGCCTTTGCCACCGTCGGCGTCATGATCTTTGTCGGGGTCCCCCTCTGGGAGATCCTCCTCCATCGTATCGACCGTCGCGTGGGGGTCATCCATGTGCACGTCGACGTGCTTGTCGAGCAATTTTCAGGCCTCCGTACGCTTCTCGGTATTGCCGAAGTTGGCGTCGCCTGCCTTATGCCGTATGGTTGCCTTTGGGTCGGCAATCGTACTTGCGGCGACGGCTCCCATTATTTGGAGTCCGCCGAGGGTGTGCGGTGAGGCTGTCACCACCTTTCACTTGTTGGTCTTGGATGGTCCGGCACTTGCCATCTCATCGCCCGTATAACTAGCACATGAAGATCGTTGTGAGGGTCACCCCACAACTTTGAGAAGGAATCGCCTCCTAAGTCTCACTCTCACGATCGGTGAGGCAATTACAAATTCAATTCTTATATTCCTAGGCCGCAACAACGACAGAAGGGCGTAGTTTTTGGAACTAGTCTTCCTAAGTTGTGACTCACAGCGATTGGCAAGGGCTAGTACCTAGAAAAACAGAAAACTAGAGTACAAGGAAATGAACGAAACAAATGTGAGTGCCGCTCACAAAACAAGGACAAAGAAAGGGAAAGACGCTCTAGCAATTCCTAATAACTCCTTCACTCCCTCTTCTAAGTTATTGTCCTCCCTTTGTCTTTTGTCTTCCTTGGCCTCCTCTTCATTCTTCTGTGCACCTTGTGCCCCTTGGCGACGTCTTCCTTGAACTGGCGACGTTGGAGTGCGGTCAAAACCCTTCTAGGTGACACCCTCCTTCTTTTTAGGGTCATGTTAGGTCGTGAGAGTCCCTGGTCTTGGGAAAGGAGGTTGCCCCAATTTTTGGATGAGGGAGGGAGGAAGGAGTCTTGTACATGGGGAGGATTTTGTGGGTTTCGAGGGTGGGAACACCCCACCCCACCCCACAAAAGTCCCCTTAGCCCCCTGCAGGTGAGAAGAGGCTAGAAGGAAAAGGCTCCCCCAAGTAGAGCCTTTTTCTAGCTCTCCAACGCACTTTACAGCATTTCAATCCATGAAATATAGATGCCGTAGTCCCCCCACCGTTTCTGTTGCTACTTGTAGCTACCGGTGGCGTTTCATATACGACGTCACTGTCGTTTCCGTCCAATCCTTAGTCGTGGGGGTCGTCTAGCTCTGAGAACAACTATAACGGGTTGAGTCTCCAGCTCCTGCTCTAAATTCGTTGTTGGAGTTCACAAAATGCTGGCCGCCGGCCGGCAGCCAGATGGCCGACGGCCGGCAAAGTGCTAGCAGTCGGCCAGCCCTCGCTGACGCGAGGGGTGGTAGGCAACCACCCCTCGCTTCAGGAAGGAGGGAGGGCCGAACCGGCCCTCCCTCTACAACGGTCTTCACGTGCTAATTGCATGGGTGACGAGATGGTAAGTTCCAGACTATCCAAGACAAACAAGGGCAAGGTGGTCACAGCCTCACCACACGCCCTTGGTGAACTCCAAACTTGGGAGCCGCCGTCGCGAGCATGGTTTCCAGACCAAGGGCAACCGTACCACCGAAGGCAACCGGCACCGACCTCGGCAACACCGAGAAGCGTGCGGGTTAACGAGCACGTCGACATGCACATGGGCAACCCCCACGCGACGGACGACGCGCTCGAGGAAGACCACCGTGATGTGGACCCCCACGAAATGCACGACACCAACGATGGCAAATGTGACAAGGATCATGATCATTGCCATTTTTGTGCTGCGAACTCAAGCCGATCGCTCGAGAAGGGAAAGATGCTTGCCGTATTGCTACAGATTGCAACGAGGCTGCCGAGAGCACCAAAGGTACCGAAAGCAGCCACGTGGGGAGTTCCCGTGAGAACGAGCCAAGCAACATTGCCATAAAGGCAAATCGCGATGATCACCACTGGTTTGCTGAGTTGGCTTCAGAGGTAGCGGACCGACTCACCATCACCACGGACGGTGGAGGTGCAGCACCACTCAAAGGAGTGGGGGTGGATCGCCCTTCTTGCGATGTGGTTGCAATGGGGCAGGGCAGAGCCCACTCAAGCGTCGTAGCTGACGACAATCTCCTCTGAAAGGTGGGACTCCTTGGATGCATGCACACGAACCGTACCCTCCTGTATTGGGTAAAGGTGCATAGACAACGTGAGGCCCTGGAGGCTATCGTTGATGCTCCGACGATGTTAGAGCTAAAATTTGCATTTGCCAACCTGCTAACCCATGTCCAGTAGATCATCACGGACCTCAACCGTGATTGCCAACTGTAGTGCCTGGTCGCTCACGAGGCAAGCCGCTGATGCGTCGAACTCAAAAAGGCATTGGAGAGCATGACCCAGGTGTGGATGCAATAGCAATCGCAACGTACCGCATGTGTTGATGCCACTGCCGATGGGAGCGACGACTTGCCTACCTCGATGAATTTGGGGTTGGTCATGAACACGTCCTTCCTCCACAATGTGGAGATCTTTCAGAAGGACGTGAAGTTCATCGATTGGCTTAATTGCATGGAGTACGTTCTACGTGTCCACAAGGCTCCACTCAGTCAGTGGGCCAACCTTGCCATGACGCGACTTGAAGACAAGCTCTTCAATTATGTGGTCAAGGAGCAGGGTGCACAACAGCCACACCTCGAGTGGCAGCCCATGCCGTGGGAGGCCTTCTGTGCGATCATGCATAAGAATTGCACCCCGAGTGAGGAGGCAAAGTGTGCCTTCCACAAGATTAAGGACTTCATGCAGCTGGGTAGCTCACTCAAATCCTACTTGAGAGAGTTCACCACAATCGTGGAGGAAGCTGAGAGCTTCACCGAGGGTAATGGGACTCAGACCTTCAGATACCCCGAGTGCATGCTGATGGAGTACTTGTGTGACCGTCTTGTCAGCAAGAAGCTGAAGGACAAGACCACCACAACGACAACCGGCCATGCTTGGACAAGGTAGAGGGCGCTACAGGACTACATGAGTGAAGTGTATTCGGCAAACCCGAAGCACTGTTCGGACGAACAGCCGAACGCGCGTGCACAACAAAGCCGTGACATGTGCATAGACACTACGGAGGTCAGAGGAGCAGCCGGGCAGCGGGACGGGGCGGGGCCAAGGGAAAGCAGCCCACAAACCCTCCACTCAAGAAGACTGGCGGGCATAAGACCTCAAACCACAAGCCAAGCCGAGCCGCGACAATGACGAGCTGCAGGCGGCACATAAGCGTCGCAACATAGCCTTACGCAATGGACTCTGCCACAACTACATGCAGCCGGGCCACTTCAGGGCTAAGTACTCTGGGGCTGTCGGTAGTGGACAAGAGGTCGTTGCATTAGCCGCAGCAACACCACCTTGTGGGGATGTTGCAATAGGAGGCTGCGGACAAGGCCGTGGGCAGGGTCGCGGTCGTGGCAATAGACCTGGCCTTGGAAATAGACAAGGCCGTGGCATGGGTTTTCTCCACCCCTGAGTGACGTTAGTGGGGACCACTCAGGGGTAAATGTGGACCGCGAGTGAGCATTCATGTTTTCAGATGAGGATGTAAAACAAGTTTAATCTTTTACAAGTTCAAACTTCTCTGTTGTCCCCCCCCCCTCGTTGAACCTCATTCTACACTTGTTGGTCGACATTACCCACAAAATCTTGCATCACCGGATGAGATGCATGACCAAACCTGCTCAGTGGTGGCAAAACCAACCACTGCCTATGAACTATCAAACGCAGTGATTGAAGTAAACACTTTGAAGGCAATCAGCTTAATTACGTTTTTGTTACCCTTCGTCAACGATTTTGACCTAGTCAGATTCAAGGAATGAAAGGTGCTCGCAAATTTACGTATTCCCACATGATGTGGACTTGAGTGGGTAATCATAGGAGTTACGGCCTCCGTCGTACCAATTCCGTGTTCATCACAAACTTGGCTTGCGACCGTTGAGCCTGTTCACCCAGAAGAGTGGAGGTAACATTACGATGCAGTTCAAAGGACACCTAGCTAGTGCTCTCATGAACGTACTTGCTGACAGTGGAGGAGATGACTCCTTTGTCAGCCTTGGTTTACCTGGCAGGTTGGCCTGAAGTACAAGCCATCGACTTACACAGTCGTTGATGGTGACAACCGTATGCTCCCCATGGTCGGTACCTATGAAGCAAAATTTTGTATTCAAGGGTACACATAGAATGCCAGGTTGAGGGTACTTAACCTTCTTGACCCATTTGACGTGGTGCTAGGCGATCCCTGGCTCCGTGAAAACAAGGCTCTAATGTGCTTTGAATCAAAGCGTTTGATCCTCGAAAAAGGACAACGTCCCTTTACGCTGATTCCCAGTACGTAACCATCACCGACCCGACTCAAATCCATGCTAGCTTGTCTGCGATGTAGGTCAAGAGACATATTCGACAAGGTTTTTTATACTTCTTGGCTCAATTGTATAAAGTGGAGGACGACATGAAGGAAGACATGCCAAAAGAGATCAAATCTCTATTGGCTGAGTTCTCAGAGGTATTCCAAGACCCACCGGTTAGGCTTCCGCCAAAATGACACGTAGGCTATACGATTCTGCTACAACCGGAGTCGACTCCTCCATTCAGACCCATGTATCACCTTAGTCGAGAGAAAAAGGCGAGAGTCCAAACGCCAAATCAAAGAGTACCTTGCAAAGGGGTGGATTGAGCCAAGTAGCTCGCTGTACGATGCGTTGATCATTTTTGTGAACAAAAAAGGTGGTGGTTTACGCAAGTGCATGGAGTATTGTACTACCGCTGGAAAATCGATTCCCTTTACCGCGGATTGAGGACCTGTTTGACCAACTCCAAGGGACAAAAGTATTCATCCTTGGATTTGTCTCAAGGGTGCCATCAAATCCGCATCACAAAATATGATGTGCCAAAGAAACTGTGTTTTGAATACACATGGAACTCTATCAGTTCCATGTGTTTTTCTTCGGGCTAACGAACGCCCCGGAAACCTTCCAAGGAGGAATGAACCAAACATTTGCCAAGCAACTTGGTCAGTTTGTCTTAGTTTACCTGGACGGTATCCTGGTTTTCTCCAAATCCATGGAAGAGCACATAGAACATCTACGCAAAGTCCTCTCGATCCATCAGGAACAAAAGTTATACGCGAACTTGAGCCGGTGCAAGTTTGCACAAGATGAGCTCGAATACCTTGGACACATTGTCGGCAAGGATGGTATCTGTGTCAACCCACAAAAGGTCCAGGCTATTTTGGACTGGCCATGTCTGGAAAATGTTGGGCAGATTCGGTCTTTCCTCGGCCTTGTGAACTACTTTTGACAGTTTATGCAAGGGTATTTGACCCTGGTAGCATTGCTAACCAGGTTTATGCAAAAAGACGTGCGTTGGGAATGGAAATCTGATTGCAAGAACATCTTTCTCAAAGTGGAACTGCTTCTATCCACAGTGTCCGTCTTAGCTCTCCTAGATCCATCGCAATCGTGGGAGGTTCACTGTGATTCACTGGTAGTAGGAATCGGAGCTGTCCTCATGCCTCGTAGTCACCCAGTTGTGTATGAGTGCCAGAAACTCATCCCCGCGGAAACGCCATACACACCTGGAAATCAAGATCTACCTGCGGTAGTACACGTTTTCAAGATGTGGTGTTGCTACCTCGAGGGTACTAAAGGGGGTGTAACGGTCGTGACCGACCATAACCCATTGGTGTTTCTCCAAACGCAACCGAACCTATCAAGACAACAGGCGCGTTGGAGCAAATACCTTAGTCAATTCTTGTTCACACTGGAGTATCAACCTAGACGCATAAATGTGGCCGATACTCTAAGCCGATAGCCTGTGAAAATAAAAGCAACCACCGGAGTCGATGGGTGCTTTGTGGTCATTGCGACGGCAACTATGCAAGCACCAAAGCCCGCTGGACTTTAGTCAAGGGGGCTTCGACCGCACTCTAGATCGAATTCTCCACATGTGCGTGGACCCTGCCATGAATGAATGGGATGAATTCCTAGACCGGTAGAGTTTGCGGTGAATAACTCGATGAACGAGTCAACACTACTCACACCATTTGTGTTGAACTGTGGTCGGCATTCAGTAGTGCTCTCTTCCTTGGTGAAGAGTGGGAGTACAAGAGGACACGTTCCTTCTGCTCAAGCCTTTGCTGAGCGCATACTCCTTGTTACACGAGGCAAAGGGTCATCTTCAAGCACCTCGACAACGAAAAAAGACATATTCCAATAAAAGACGCATAGAGGTCTCGATTGACATCGGTGACAAAGTGCTGCTTTGCCCTAAGAATCTTCGAGTGAAGTTGCTAGGGACGCGGAAACTTTAACCGAAGTGGATTGGGTCGTTTTCTATCGTTGCACACATCAGGCCAGTGGCATACCGATTGCTACTTTGGCTGAGTCTGAAGATACATGACGTGTTTTATGTGAGCCTCTTGGCTCCAAGCACAACAAAAGGAACCGTTTAGCCACCAGTGGCAGTCCTTGCCACCGACGGCCAATACAAGGTTCTTTGTCTACTCCAACACGGACGGCGTACACTCCGATCGCTCGTTGTTAGGGAACACCTTGTTCATTGGGCCTGGTGTGGGCTTGAACATAGCACATGGGAGCTCGAATCTCAGTTGCCTACAGGGGTAGTCAACGAGTATTGAATCAAGCTGGCAGCCGGCACAAATCGGCACATCTCAAGGGCCACCACCTAAACGCGGAAAAGGTGAACAACATTCTCGCTAGGCGGCATTCATGGACTGCGACCCTTGGAGGTTCGAGACGCCCAACATGGTTGTCGCATAGACGCTCCAGCCTAAGGAGGGAGGCCGCTAGCTGTGCTGACCAACAAGCTATAGCTTAGATCCAAGTGCCATGCAGGTGTTCATGTTTAGCTGGTGCTTTAATTCATTAAAATTCTTTCACATTGTTGATGACTCATTATTCGTCAATCCTTCTTGTTCTTTATGAATCGAGACGATTCATTGTAAGTGGGGAGGACTGTAACGGGAGGGCCGGTTTGGCCCTCCATCCTCGCTGAAGCGAGGGGTGATTGTGCACCACCCCTCACTTCAGCAAGGGCTGGCCGATGGCCAGCAGTTTGCTGGTCACCGGACAGCTGGCTGACGGCCGGCTGGACGGCTAGCAGCCGATCATGTGACCGGCCGGCCACCAGCCAGCCATCCACCAGCCATCGATCGGGATGCGGTCGTGATCGACGGCTGAGTGGCCACAAGGGCCTTAGGGCAAGGCATCATGACCTGGTGCCCTCATCCTCGCTCACCCTCCTCACAAGCGAGCGAGAGAGGATGAGGGATAGGGGGAGCGAGGGTGAGGGGGAGAGCGAGAGAGAACCCTGGCGCGAAATTGCCAGCGTGCCTTGCACACAATGCTTTTGTGTCAGAATGACAAACATAAACTCGAAGTTCATTCATGATTAGCTTCGTGCTTGTAAGATGGAAAACTCGTGCAAAGTCACGAGTTCGAGGTGAAAACCCCTGGTTTGGGTCCCAAAACCAGGGGTTAGGTTCAAAACAGAAATGGGCCTCCAGAGACTCGAAACATTTGATTATCCCTGCTCTGGGTCATTGATGATGATCGTCCCTCACTCTTGCAAAGGGGGAAACCAGTGACGCGGACTGGGAACGCCATGCTACGAACTCCAATGACGACTTCATAGCAGGAGCTGGAGGTTCTGGCCCGTTACAGTTTTATCCTATTCGTAATACACACAAAAAAAACACTAAGGAACAAGGATTGTTTACAACCGAGCCATGGATTATCTCATACAACAGCTGTCATGGCTAGTCCACAAGGTTATAACACATCCATGGAGTCAAAGCAAGCAAGGCGACATGTAACAGATTTTGACGGAAATCTTTTCCGTCTACTAAAAAAATACTGTGCTTCAGGGTCTCTGACCTTGAAGCCATCTCGTCAGACTGCTTGTTAGCCGTGGGCCACAGCTTGGTCCATGTGGCACGGACAATGCCACACCCTCCTTGCCTACGAGCGAGCTGTCCTTGGCATCCACATCTTAGACTCGAGCTTCATCAATCGAATACCATTGTGAGATTCTCTTTCAGAATCCTTGGTAGACTGGCCACGATGCTTGACAGCCATTGTCCCTCGAGCCATCCTCCGAGACTGCTCACAGGCCAAGGACCTCCCCTCGATACATGTGGCACATACTATTCTAGATGCGACTATGAAAACCAAAGACCAAAAAAAAATGCATACCAGATCCTATTAAACGACCAGATCATGCAGATGGGAGCAAATGTATCAACCCATCGCGGAAAAACAAACAACCTGCTAGAATATGCATAACAAAAGTTAGGGCATTTATATCAATGCATCAGCTGTGGATCTCCTCTTGCCATCAATGTTGAGCATCGAGTTCTCCGATCTTTAACACCAACAAGACACAACTAATTGCACTAAGGGACGTGAATGATTCGTGGAACCCAAGTCTGTTATCGTGGCACAATGAACAACTATCGATGGGTCGCATTTGGCATTGTTATAGAGTGGTGAGTAGCCTCATTTTGTCTAAGTCCCGCATACCACATAGAACAATCTAAAATCAAGGGAACAGGACAGACAAGTCACATGTCAATCCCCATGTCCTCCAGGAGATTCAGTGTCCACCATGTGAGGCGGTCGGCAACAAGCCACCCTGATACCTCATGTAGTTATTTTACAGTATCATGATTGCCATGTTAAGAACCTGCCACCCTTAAAAATGACATATCACGTTTAGAATGGGCGGGATAGTTGGGATCTCCACATGGTCAAAGGGTCCAGCCTGCCATATTCACTGCTATAAATTACGGTCTGTCATATCCTATACCTAAAACAGAAGGAATGATGTATCTAGCTTGCTTGCCGTGCTCAATCAGTGACATGCGCTGTTGATTGGGCATGGCGAACAGGGTCACGAGACCGTCGCTTGATCACGACTCTCGTTCCCTTGTGAGATCGCAATCGAGTGATGACCCCCCCACCTTTTTTGAAACAATCACAATTGCACAAAACACCCGTTCCATTACTTCCCTTGCACGCAAACTCTCCATGTGTACAAAACAAAAAAAGTTCAAACCCTACCCTTTACTTCATTCGGGGTTGAGGGTTTTGTTCCTTGCACTGGAAGTATTGGACCGTGTAGTAGCGGGGCCCAGTAGGTTCCTTTTCAAAACATGGGGTGCCTCGGATCCCCCGCCCAAACCCCACATAATCCCCTCATTTGAATGGTCACAAGCCCCTAAAGAAAGGGGGGTTGGGACTGTTTGACTGAAGCAATGACGTCGGCAATCCCACGCTTCATCTTATGCCGCGTCGACATGGTATTCGCGTGCTATTCTATTGGATACATCGTTGCTTTTCTTTGACTTGCGGGTATCTCAGCAGGAAAGTGGTTGATATGGCATTGTTACAGAACGGTTAATAGAGACATCGGGTCTACTCGGAACGATGTGGATATGTGGTCACATGCCCAAGTTTGGCGCCATACATGGAATGGAAGCCTGGAACACATGCCTTTTCATGTTGCCAAATTCTACATGTGTACGTACGAATAAAGCGTAGAAAGTGCTTTTTGAGTAAGCAGTGTGTACATTAAGGGCAACGCTATGATTTTACGACTTTTTGTATGGTCGTTATTGATTGTGCATGGACTCGCATGTTGGGAAGAAAAAAATTTCACAACGAGAATCACTAAACTGTCTCCCTCCATATACGTCGAGAATGTCAAGAAAACTGGAAAACTGATGGGTTGAAGCACACTTGGAAACAAGATGTAGCACATACAATTAGGTAGCATATGCTCAGACACATACATCACATGGAGAAGAATGCATCAGGATCCAAATCCACACAGCTGACTCACACTAGGTGTGGAGACCACACTCGTAGTAGTAGTAGGTGTTGTAGCTCTGCAAGTTGAGTAGCGCACCAAGTGCTAGAGAAAGACTTGGATGTAGCTTGAGCCACAGGGCGTCCCCCCCGGATGCCTTCTCATTGAGGTGCCTCAGTAACGATGTACATTGTACACTGTACAAGGTCCAAGTGCTGGAGGAAACACTTGGAGATGTGGACAAAAGGACTTGGAGTGCCTGATGGTCGGTTGCTTGTGTTGACAACTGAAGGCATAGTGACTGAGTGACTCAATGGTCTTTTAAGTAGACTTGAGACAGGTCTCCCCTTGGATGCTCTTGGCTGGGATGTTACAAGGAGTTGCACAACCTCCTGGGTGATTGCATAACCACCTGAGTAGTTGCTTGGCCCTCTAGGCTAGCTGAACGGCATCTGTGAAGATGAAGGGTCAAGAAGAAGTTAGAGGTCACTGGCAGCTGAAGGGTCACAAGCTGCCAGTGAGTAGCATTAATCTTTTGTGAGGACATTATCTTGAAACCCGAGAAAGAATTCCCTACAGGACTTTAGGCCCAGTCAAGGTCAACCCGGCCACAGAGACTGGTAAATCTCAACATCCCACCTCAGTTGAAGATGGTCAAAAAGTCAGAGGAGGGGAGAATCGAGGATCTTCATGTCCAGTGGGGATGAGGAGATTGTTGAGATGGAAGTGGTTGTGGGAAGGCGAGATGCGGGAGGTGAGGAGATTTGGTCGCAAGGTTGGGAGGATGAGGAGGTCCAGAATGCCTTGATCACACATGGCAGAGGGATGTCCCACTTGAAAAATGCTCCGGAAGAGGTGGAGTTGGGGCTGTGCGGATCTTTGGTACAAGAAGTGTTGATTCTGAAGGAGGGCATTTTTGTAGTTGCCGCAGTAACGAAGCATGATTTATGCCCAAAGTAGGAAGCTATGTAGTGCATGCTGATGGTCCCACATCTGGGGCCTCGTAGTCTCCAACGATGTCCGCTAGAACCTGCAAAGCGAGAGGGGGTGAGAAAATGGGTCCTCCTCCCTCTCTCGCTTCACAACTTGAGCAAATACTGTGAATCTTGTAGTATCTATTGGAACTGTGAAGTTCGTAGTTTCCTTGGAAACTACGAGGGGAGGTGCACGATGGTCACGTGACGAAGCGACCATCCGCAAGTCAGCCGGCGATTGCGGGCCACCCGCTAGTCGATCGGGGCCATCAATTGCGGGCAGGCGAGAGGGCAAGCGGTCGCTTGCGACCGTTTCATCCACTGCCGCTTTTCTGGGATGGATCGTGCAATCCGCCCCGCTGTTTGGATAGTCTTGGAGTGCGTCACAAGCAAGTGATGTTGCCAAAAAATCCCCAAGTGGTTCTTCTGAAGTTGAAACGTCGCCAATTACGAAAGAACCTGCCTCAAGCAGTTTTTCTGGTCTCATAAGAGTGCCCCCTTCAACTTGTGGGGCACCAGGAGGTCGGGGGTTAGAAGTAACCTCCAAAACAACAACCATAAGAGTGCCCCCTTTAACTTGTGAGGCACCAGAAGGCTCAGTTGAAGATCCCAACTTCACCATAAATGCGAGAAATTTTGGGTCAGTTGTCGTGTACCCCCACAAAGCCGTTTCCAGTCGTGATATCCACTTTCAGTGTCACTATAGCACCGTAGCTGTAGAGAAGCATCGGTACCAAAAATGAGCTATAGTGAAGATGTTGCTTTGAAGTATTGTAGCACACGAGTCAACTCCTTGCATGTTCTCTAGGGATGAGTATTGATGTAGGAAGCCGGATGTTCCACTGCAAACTATAGACCGGGTAGGGTATAACTTGTTGCATGCAAGAAGGATCCGATGCGCGAAAGATACGCAGTTTCATCTAGAGGACCTTGATCGCTTTGTTGCGGTGGAAATGGTTGCAGTGACAGTGGAGTGTCGTAGAATTTGTCAACAATGTTGAAATATTTCATGATTTTCTCAGCATAAGTTGGCTGCCCGAGGCTGATGGTATGTGCTTTGCGATTGCAATCCATGTTCATGTCAGGGTAGAAACTCACGTCTGACATTACTTTGACGGTAGTTGCTGCTGCCATTGCCTTTGTTTTCCTATTGTTGGGTATTTGCTGCATTCAATGATGAGGATGTCGTCGACAAAGAGAAGGGCATAGTAGTCTGGTGATGATGTTGAAGAATCTTGATGTAGAAAGAGGAATTTGTCATGGGATGAGGCACTGAAATTGAGGGTATTGAGGATGTTTTTTTGTTTTTGGTACCAGTGGAGGGTTATTTGTTTCAGCCCGTAGAGGCTTTTGATGAGCTTGCAAAGTCACGTAATGCCATCATCATATCCCTTTGTCTACTTCATGTAGAATGTTGTGTCCATTTTTCCATTGAGAAATGCATTGTTGACGTCAAGGTGTATAATCTCCCAATTGTTCACTCTTGCAAGAGAGAGCATCATTGACGCTGTAGTGTAGCAACTCACTAGAGTATAGGTGTCAAAGAACTCTCTTCTGGGTATCTGCGTGAAGCCTTCTACAATGAGGTGAGTTTTGAACTTGTCGAGGCTGCCGTCTGCTTTGGTATTCACATGGAAGACCCACTTTACTTTGACAGTTCAATGTCTGGGCGGGAGTTTGATGAGTTCCCAGGTTCCCTGGGTGATAGGATTGTTATGTTCAGCGTCTAGTGCATGCATCCATCTTGTTGTGTCAGGACCGGACATGGCTTAAGTGATGTTGGAAGGTTCCGAAGGTAGGTCGCTTGCTGTTGTCAGAGCGGTGAGCGCGTGGTAAGAAAACACATGTGAAACGTGTCTTCCTCTTCAGGGATGGTGCATGTCGTAAGAGATGTTATTGGTGCTGTCATGTCGATGTATCTGAGTCGTTGCTGTAGGAGGTTTTGGAAGTACCTGAGTTCCGAATTGTACTAGATGGTGGAAGATTCCCGGGGCCCCCTCCCATCACTCCGATCCTTGGCCTCCTCGAGCAGAGGTGCCTCTACTTGCTAGTCACCTTCATCATGTTGTTTGTCGGGTGTGAGGAGATGGCTGTCATTGTGCATCGTGGTGGTTTTTGTCGCTTTCATTTTCTTATCGTGCGGCTGTTGTAACTCCGTCTCAAGAAGTTCTTGCTTCTCCATCTCTTCCAACAACTATTGTTTACGTTGGGCACTTGGTTTTTACGTCCATGCTTTTGTCCCTATCCAAGTCTTGCAAGTGAGGTTATCGTAGAAGACGGCATCGCGACTGATGACAAGAGGTGGGTTGTGATGTAAACTTCAGACATCCCTTCTTTTGTCTCAATCCAAGTCGTGTAAGATCCATGCCTTCTGTGTTTCGCTTTGACTAATGTAGATTCTCCATGCAGCCTTGTTACCAAGCTTACAATGCCGTTCTTAAGGAACGTGGTAGAGTGCCATGCATCTAAATGTGCAAAGGCTTCTGATGTCAGGCCTTTCGTTCTGCCACGCTGCGCATGGAGTTGTAGTAATTGGGAGGCACACTAGAGATAGTCAATTCTTGACCCACATTGCTTGTTGGAGTGTTGATGGAAAATCTTGAAGTTGTGCTGAGAGTAGCATGGCCTTCAACATCTCCTCAAGCATTACAAATGTAGCGTTCTGCCAAACCGTTTTGTTGCGAAGAACGGGGTGTCAATTCTTCCTTTTTTATGCCTTGCTCCTTGAGTAGAGCAACAAAGTTCTTGCTAGTGAACTCTCCAGCATTGTCTGAGCGGAGACTATGTAACTTGTTCATGGCTTCGCATTTCACTTGTAAGAACCACTCACTGAAGATTTCGAGGAACGCGCCACGGCTGATGAGAGGATATGTCCAGGTGTACTTGGTGACATCGTCGACAAAGACTATAAAATACTTGTGTCCAGTCGAGGATTTGACAAAGGGTCCAAAAATGTCCACTCGGACCAGGCGTAGCTTGTCTGAAACGTTAGTTTTTGTTGTTGGAGGGAGGGATTGGCGTGCCAGCTTTTACTTGACACAAGGATCACAGGGGCGACCTTGATCATCCTTGATGATTGTGAGGCCATCAACAAGGTCGAAGGAGAGAAGCAGTTAGATCTGGCAGTCATTGATGTGGCCAAAGCAGAGATGCCAGCGTTCCGGTGTTGCTGACTTCTGTGGTGAGAAGCTAACAACTGTTGCACTTGACTGTTGGAGATGACAAGGGCAAAGGTAAAGCCTGATCATGTCATTGCTCTACAACTCTCCCTTTGCAATGAGCTCTCCTGTGACCGTTTTGACATAGAGCTCCATATCTTTTGTGCTGAAGCGTAGTACCTTCATCATCAGTTTGCCCATGGAGATAAGGTTCACGAATATGACAGGGACATAAAGCACATCACTGATGGTGACGTCAATGTTATTGTGAGCATGAGCTTTGAGATCTCCGATGCCATTGATAGGCAGTGCCGCAATGTTCCCTGCCATCACTGAATAAATTTTTGGGCACGGTCATAGGTTGTGTAGGACGTTGGTGACGTAGGTGATGTGTTCGTTGCTTCCGTCATCCAAGTAAAAGATATCCGGATGTCATAGAAGTTGCTTCTTTTTAGTTGTACAAAGGTTTGTAGGAGAAGCCATGCTTATGTCAGAATTCATCTGCTGCCTCCTTGGTGTCGGTGGGATTGTCTTCATCAGTCTGCTTCTCCGTCTGCCTTACGTCCTTGCTTATGAATTGGAGAGCTTGTCGTTATTTGGTCGATGCCCCTCACTGCCACGGTATAGGCCTTGATGGTCTGATGTCGTCTCTCTCCTCATGATGTCATTGTTGCATCGAGCAATCTTTCTCTATGTGTCCCTTTCTGCTGCAATATCTACACGTGATTGTAGGATGTTGCCCGGAGTTTTGGGGGCCGGAGATGAGGGATGCATTGTTTGGTAACATTTGCTGGGGGATTGATGATGACATCCTTCTCTGGCTCGGGGTGGACATTGGTGAAAATTATGACAACGAGTTATCAACAGAGTACGGATTGTCCTTTGTTTGTGAAGACATCTCGGAGCCACAGTGAGTAAGGTTGACAAGTGCTTGATCAGGGTGTTTTTCTAGCTGCTTGTCCTGCTGTTCTTGAAGTAACATCGTGCAGACAAAGTTTTTGCTGAGCAGGTGAGGCTCTGTGTAGTAGAAAATGCACTTCACATCTCTACATTTTTCACCAAGGTCATTCGTGATGAAAGATATGAAGAGGGCTTTTGGAAGCAGTGAGTATGTGACAGCAAGTTGGTCACGAATATGTTTTGCTCTGTTAATGTAGCGTTTGACATTGCTGTTCAATTGGCTTGTGTGGATCTAAGAGATTTTTGTAAGAAGGTAAGATTTTAGGTAGATTTGTTGGCCTAGTACTGCTGTTTGAGGTTCTAACATGTTGAGTAGGCAGGTTTGGTCGTTTCTTTGTACATGCGGAGAGTTTGTTGAATGCGTGGTTCCACGCTTTTGAGGAGGACTGGAGCTGAAGCCATGAAGCTGTAATTGCTGAACTGTTCGAGGAAATCTGGTGGGCTTCCGAGGGCTTGGGGTTTGTATTGGTCATTAAAGAACTGCCACAGATTGTGTGGGCAGGTTGCTACTTCAAAGTTGAATGCCCAGTGGGAGAAATCTTCACTGTTGAACTTTTTGTGCTGGTTTTGTCTGCTTGCAGGGTGTTGGAGATGGCTGGCATGCGCACCGGGTCCAGAGAATGGGGGAGAGGAGGCAAGAGTTGTACTCCTCTGGCTGGTGCAAATGGGTTGTCTGCTGTAGGCTGAGCTGCTGCAGGATCGACTAGTGCAGGATGAACAACCATAGGATACGCCATTGGGATATGATTGGGATTTGGTGGAGCTGCTGCTTGTGCACATCATTGCATCAGGTTATTGATGTGAGTCTAAGCTTCTTCCTATAACAAAGAGACCATCTACTGTGCTTGTTGCCTGGTTGCAGTCAGGTCCTCTTCGGCTTGTTGACGTCAGAGACTCTCATGCTGCCTGTGCATGTTTGCTTCCTACATCTGACGGTTTACCTCAATCTGAAGTTGGGTAATGTGAGCCTCAAACTCTAGGTGGAGTAGTTCCATTTGCTCTGCGTACAGTGTGGCGAGTGTTGATATTTCTGCCTGCTACTGCTCTTGACCATGTTGCATTCCTTGCATGAATGCATGGATGTCCTCCACTTTGTCCATTGTGCTTGCGTTTCTTATGTCTATTGTTGTTAGTCATAAGCCGTCACCGTGCTCTGATACCATGTCAAGATAACTGGAACATTGATGGGTGAATACACACTAGGATACAAGATTTAGCACACACAATTAGTTACCATATACTTAGACACATACGTCACATGGAGAAGTATGTACGAGGATCCAAATCCACACAATTGACTCACACTAATTCTGGAAATCACACGCATAGTAGTAGTAGGTGTTGTAGCCTTACAAGCTAAGTAGCACACCAAGTGCTGGAGAAAGGACTTGGATGTAGCTTGAGCCACAGGGCATCCGTCCTAGATGCCTTCTCATTGAGGGGCCTCGATGAAGATGTATGATGTACACTATACAAGGTCCAATCGCTAGAGGCAGTACTTGGAGATCTAGACAAAAGGACTGGGAGTGCCTGATGGTCGGCTGCTTGTGTTGATAACTGAAGGGATACCAACTGAGTGATTTGATGGTCCTTTAAGTAGTCTTGAGGCAGGTTCCCCCTTGGATGCTCTTGGCTAGGAGGTTGCAGGGAGTTGCACAACCTCCTGAGTGGTTGCATAACCATCTAGGTGGTTGCATGACCACATGGGTATTTGCATGGCCCTCCATGCTACCTAAAGGACATCTGGGAAGATGAAGGATGCCCAATAAGTTAAAGGGCCACTTGCAGCTGAAGGGTCACAAGCTGCCTGTGACTAGCGATCATCTCTTATGAAGACATGATCTTGAAACCTGCAAAAAAAATTCCCCGTGTTTGAGGACCTTTTAAAGGGAGCCTGGCCGCTGAGATTGGTAAATCTCAACAGAGAAGAGTAAGCCATGGTAAAGAGAAATTGGGAGAGTGTGATTTATACTTAGTTGGTTTGGCCAGTTGGACCGCTCCTACTCAAGCACCTTAATAGACATTGTTGAAATCAGTCATGCTTGACACATGGAGTGAGGAGGCTTATATGCAACTTTGTCTTTGGCAATGTCCACATAGGACGATACGAAATGAGTTTGGAGAGCACATCAAAACCTCGGCCAAACAACATGCCTCGATTATGTCTCAATGAGTTTGAAGAGGGGTCTCTCTCATTTCAAAGCTGACACAAACACGACATTTGAAAACCTTTATGAGGGGATTTATTCCATAAAGGATAAATCTGTACCTTCGTGCTTGATCCTAGTGTACTCTCAATAACAGTGGCGTATAACGAGGTTTCTCCAAGGGACAACTGACACCTCGATCTCCCACGCATCATGGTTTATGCCTCTTGCACCCTTGCCATTGTCTTTCATCATATCGTGCAGGCTCAGATCTCCTTTTTTCTCTTTCTGTTCTCTTGTCTCCTTCCCATCTCTCATTGTGTTCTCACGTCTTTCATCACCCTTGTTGTAGCTGCTTATTCTCCTCGAACCATTGCACTCCGTCACTGTCCAAGTTGATATCCTGCCCTCTCTTCCTTCTTGCCCTTGTACCACATCCTGGGCTTTGACATTGGATTGAGGTCCAAAACTCATGATTGCTGTGACCTCGTCCTTCCACCTTCGGACCTGGGCTTGGAATGACAATCACACTCTGAACAATTTCAGGACTTGAACTTGGAATCCGGCGCATGATGTGGACCTGGCCTATGCATAGGTCTGATATTTAGACCAAGCATCAAAACTAGTCCCAGGCACCTATAAACTAAAGCTATACATGTGGATATTTCCGGCCTTGAGCTTGCACATGTGGAAAAAGGTGTGTGGAATATGTACGTGGGAGTGTGTATTTGTATACAAGTTTTGGGGTTGTATGAGTGAACGATAGCATTCTTTGTCAAACGTTGCACTAGATGTAGTTGAGTGGATGGTGTGGAGGATCGATGCGAGGTGAAAGCTTGTGTGGGGAGTGTATGTGCAGGTGTAAGACTATAGCATAAAGACCATTTTTTGATTAAAAATGATCCAAAAATGTTTACGGTGTATTTTAGGGACTCAAGGATAGTCCCTCGGGGTGTCCTCAGCCGTCAAACAATCTGCGGGCTAGATTTTGGATCAACCCTAGCCTGGAAAATACAGTTCATGTGGATTTAAGGCAAGAGGAGTGTCACAATGGAATATCCATCACGCCAGTCCTCCTCCCCTGTAGTTGGTTGATAGGTTCATGTTTCCAAGTGATTGTGCCACGTGGAACGATATGGTTGTTAGGTTGCATGTTTGCATTCATGCCCCATGATAACAGTGTTCGTTTTTCCGTGATGTGTCTTAGCCAAAATGAGTTAGGCGGCCAGTCACTCAACCTCTTTGGACTGAAGAATCCGAGGGCTTCCGTTTTGGTCTTACAATGAGTCGCAGAATGGCCAGTGTCGTTACACTAGTATTCGGGCCAGATTTCCGCAAATCTCATATATTTTTTTGTCCATCTTACCATCTTATCCTCATCAAATATATTCTTGCCCGTGGATTGGGCACTTGCAATGAGATGATTCTGGACTCTAAGCAAAACGCCAATTGACGGACGCACCTACGTGAGTGAACTCCGCAGCATCGAGTTTCGACGAGTAGATAACTTTCAAAAATAAAAAGGAAAAAAATGTTTTGCCGTCAGAAAAACGGCCCCCGCAGGCTCGTCCAACCTAGAAAGTGAGCTCGCACCCGCGGGCCCAACTGGCCCGACGAGCTTGCTCCCACAGGCCCAACCGGTCCAAAGGGAGAGGCTCTCACCCAAAGGGGGGCCTATCATCCTCCCCTTCTCAGGGAGACGACGGACAAAGAAGAGGGAGGGGAGACGTCTCCCCTCCCCATTTCCCCTCCCTCTTTTGTTTTCGGCTCGCAGCCCAAGGGGGAGCACAAGGGACGTCCTCTCCTCCCCTCCCTCTTACGCGGGCCGATGGCAAAGGAGGGGATGAGAGAGAGAGAGAGAGAGACGCCTTCTCTCTCCCCTCCCCCATCTCAAGTGGGCCAACGGCCCAGGGGGGAGAAGAAAGAGTGCTCTCCCTCTCACCCCCCCATCCTACATGGGCTGACGACCCAAGGGGGGAGGATAAGGAGATACGCTCTCTCCCCTACCCCCCCCCTCCTCACACGTAGGCCGACAGCCCAAGGGGGAGGAGAGGGAGAATACTCCCTCTCCTCCTCCATCCAGTGGACCGACGCCCCAAGTGGAAGGACACGGGGCGTTCTCCCCTTCCTGTTCCTCTCCTAACGTGGGCCAAAGGCACAAGGGGAAGGAGAGGGGGACGTCTCTCCTCTCTCTGCTCCCCCCTCCTCCATGGCGTCATTTTTATTGTAAGAAAACGAGGGGAGCGGCATCCTACTACTAGTTCAACAGCAATAGACGGAGAAAGGAGGAGGAATGTTATTTGCTCCTTCCACCTCCATCGCAGGTCCTGCCCCTCCTCCCTCGCCTGTTTAGAAGGATACCCTAAAAAACATTGAATTCGATTATTGACCCGAAGCATAATTAATTCGACGAGTTTTTTACCGGATTCAAATTATTTAGGTGGCACGTTTAAAATCGATGAAAGTTGGGGGGTGATACGTTGAATTCGATTATCTTATGGGGACAGTTATTTCTTTTTGACGAATGTCGAAGTCTCGTCATCTTTCGAGCGCGTGTTTTTTGAATGTTCAAATGTCCGTTGATGGCGCGCATACATTTGTGCGTGTCGCGTGGCACAACTGGTCGGTCCCGGTGCAATGGACCGCAGTGCAGGGCAAGGCTCATCCGCGTTCGTGCATGTACTCCTTATTCCCTGTCCTGTCAAACACCTGTCTGCGTCAGTCTGCCCACCCACACTCTATTTGCCACATCAGCACTCGCACTTCTGCTATGGACCGCTTCCTAGTGAATGCGTCGTCTGAGGAGAGGACACGTTGGCTTATGGAAGCCCCCCGTCAGGGACCCCCTCCGCGTCCCCCTATGCCCAAGCGTCCTGTTGGACGTCCGCGCAAGCTCACGGCCTTGACCGTGGATGACACCGAGGAGAGGAAGTCGACTCCGGAGGGATATTCCACGTATCCGGAGGCTTCTACCGCACCGACATCCATGCTGTCGCTTCCCTCGAACATCCCCCTTGTCATCGGACGTGCCAGAGGAAGATGATTTTGTTGTGTAGTGTCTGTGTTGTAGAAGTGTTCCCCCGTGCAAAAGAAGTCATAACACTCTCTCGCACGTTGTTCACTTGTAGTCTGCTGGAGTGTTTTGTCTTTTACACATAAATGAAGTGCTTACAAGGCTCGTACGTAGCGAACGTGGGGATGAACTGACGAGCAGGTCGTCGAAATGCTTTTGTAGACCACTTAATCCAAATGTACTCTGTTTTGCACCTAGAAACCAATGGTAAAGAACCCAGGATCCTAAAAACTCAAAATGTGGATGTGGTACCTTGATTTCGACTATTTCATTTTGGAACTATTTAGGTAGTACCTACGAATTTGACGAAAGTTTGTTTTCGACGAAATTTGATGGAGGGAAAAACAGTTATCATCGAAATCAAAGTTTTATAGGGTACAATGCATATTGAGAACACCACTAATGCGTGCCAGCAGCGCAGTTGGTATAAATCATGTCGTCTATCAATAAATTACTGGTTCTACAACCGCATATGCCTCTTGGATTATGAAGTAACATCTTGTTGTATGCTCGTAAGCCAATATTTAACATGTGAACGCGACCCGAGATTTCGAGAACAGAGCGCAATGATGGACAAGAAAGACCAATTCACTACGCCGGTCTTCTTTTGTATTTTGTTAGGATGGACATAAACATTGTTTATCTCCTTCAAAGATCAAGCAATGCACATACACAAACAAAATACAAGGAAGAAAAGAAACAAGACCCAAGTTTAAATGGGTGCATGCCACTTGGAAGATGCGCAATAGAGCTCAAGCTTGGACATCCTACTTGTATCCTTCTTGCCACCTCTCAATTTTGTGCAAATGGCTCCACTTTGAAAACACATTATCCACAAACTAGGAAGTGTACATAAAAACGACCGTCAATGTGAAGCAATCTTCATCGAAACCTATACTCTATATGGTTTCACAAAGGCAAGCGTGCTTCGGCAAAGGGCTGACAACTGCATCAAAGCTAACAAATGGACGTTAACGCCGAATCCGCACTAACAAAGGAATACAATACGGATCTCTCCAACACATGAAAATCAAATGAAAGCCACATCTACCTCGATGGTCGTGCTCGATAAGTGAAATGAGTCTACGAGCAAACCAAGAGAGAAGGGTAGTGTGTCACCTCACTGTCACAAGTGTCAAGAGTTTTGCAAGATGCGGTCCTGACGTTTTTCTAATCATCTACTGATGGTTTACGTATTCCGTAATGAGCTTTCCAATGCACCAAACCGCGCGCAATTCAGCCAAGCGTAGCCCAAGTTACGCTTGCCAAAGCACAGGTCTAACCGACCACAGAAGCCTGGCGCCACTATACGCCGTGGTGCCTTCCTTCACGTGCGAAGTGCCTTTCCCAGGGCATAGATCCCGTTTCACGTGATGTATGGGTCCCATGCATTGTTTCCATGCACATCCCCCGCTTTTGGGTCCAGTCTGGTGATGGGGTGTGACTAAGTTTGAAACTTGTCCGTGGACTTGAAGTCATGATTTTGACCAAGTCCCCGAGTAACAAAACATACTTCTGAGTTTCAGGCGCCGAGCCAGAATCTTGATGAAGTCCCTCTTAAAAAACTACAGTACAAGATCCGCTGGATCATCCACCGGACGCCTCGGCAGACACTCCGGAGCAAAATCTCCATATGGTACTTTTGTTACTCGGTCCGGTCAAGTATCCACAGCATTCCGAATCACAGGCGGCTCCCAGAGCTGTTGTGCACACCCCGATTTGGAAGGCCATATCTCCCTCGATACTTGTCCAATTTTGGTGAAACAACTTCCACCGGATTAAGCGCCTGGTCAAATTTAAGGGGAATTCATTAGTTTTACAATTTGAGCAATCCTTTAGTATCCAGATCCGCCGGCACAGGGTTTCCACTTTCTGGCGTCTCATCGGCGCCTCGCAGCGTCGCGCTTGGGCATGTAGAGGGGCGAGCATTGAACAACAGAAACCAGGATTGAGCAATAACCTGTTTTTTATACATAAATCCTATTTCAGTGATTTACAATTGTCTCTGTTTGTGTGGACAGGACTCGCAAAACACATGAAGGCCTACATCCCCAAAAAAAATGGTCGTGTGTCCAAAAGTTAAACAGGGCTAATCACTTGATGACAATTCAGAAAAACTAGCTTTTCATCCTGTCCCTAGAGTCGCAAGCCCATGTTCATCGGTATGAACCGGCTTACAGTCATACCTCAAATTACATCCAAGGTTTTGTAATCTTACTTTTATGCAACTTCTCTTTTGATGCATGCAAACTCGCGCACCCTAATGCAACAGTACGGAAACCCTGTTTTGAAGGGTCTCAAACACCTTGGTAGAGGGCTCTATGTTTTCTTGTAAAACAACATCGTCAATGTTTCAACGCTTAATGTCATGCGACGCATGTATTGCAATTATTTGAGTGTGTTATAATCATTTCTACGACTGGGGGATGTGCTTTTAGAAATCGGATTAAACTTGTACAAAACAAGGAGGCCCTAGCTTAATCAAGATTTATGTGGATGTGTGGTATCTCTCCTGACAGAAACACAATGCGTGCAGTGTATGTACATTCCAAATGCGGCGGAAAAATAGTACCAGGAATGGACCAAATAATCCATGAAACGATCGTCACAAAAGATAAACCTCAAAACAAATCTCGATAAAAGACAATCAAGACATTTTGATACGTGCCATCTGACTTTCTCAACATGGAAACTCAAAATGGACTATTGTTTTGCATCAAACTTGTACTTTGGCATCATACTTTTCCAAGATTTTTGTAATCAATGCAGACATTGCATACATGTATGTGTGTTTGTATGTATGTTTGTGAGACAACAAAATAAAGATCATATTCAACCTGAACAATGGAAAAATCATACGTTGGGGCCCCATTCTCGTCGTCTAGTATTGGTTACAAGCTAATTCATCTCAAAACATGGCATGGGTGAAGTTGAAGTTGTATTAGTCATGGAAAAACATATCCGATGTGCTTGGTTTTTGAAACACAGTGATGCCGACTGAAGTTGACAAATCAGAATAAACACAGGACTATTTTTCAATGATGCACAAAAGAAAAAACGAAGTGAACATGTGATTTGATGCCTCCTTTATGTCATTGTCAAACTACATCGATGATAGTACTCGTTATCGTGACGTATACCTAGCATATATGCCAATACACTGCCCACTATATGTGGATATAATGTTTTTCTAGGAGCACTACGTGGTTCACCTCGCAACAGGGGCCTTGCCACCACCTTCACGCGAGAGAAATATCATCTGCCAGATTGATCCGGACATAGATGCTACATCACGCAAACGATGGAAGATCAAATGCGCAAAGGACGTTGGTGTTGTTTGTTGGTTCAGTGTTGTGGCAAAATGAATTTCAGGAACTTCACCAAGCCAATCTGTAGCCACATAAGCATTGTGGCTGTATTCAGTGGAACTATTTGTGCATGAGGTATGTCAACATAAAATTCAGGTTCAATAGGTTTTTACAAGTAATGCAACCCCGGCTATGGGCCTCTCCACTACATGGTCACCTATCACATAATTGTGATCGGCTATACAAAGGCAGACATTCATCCTTGTCAAAGGAAGGGTTGAAATAGGCACCTCGCACAATCATATCCATAAATCATTTATTTATGTACAAGTTTATTTGTTTACCAATACTTCTAACCCCATCAATATCCTTCCAAGTTATTTCATTTTCTCCTTCGTTTCATAGGATGCATAACAAATTAGCATTATTCTATCTTCCATAGACTCCTTCGCCTTTCCTTTTCCCCTCGTAATCCATGTATGCATTGCGCAAAACTTGTTCTTTTTTGGGGCCTGGATGCTGGCTCGCGGAAGCAAAGATAGCATCTTTGTTTGAACCCAGTTTTGACTTTTCTTTAAAAGTGAAGAGGGGCTCAGTCCAAGCTCTACAATAACATGATAATGTCTAAAGCATTGGTCTATAGTGTTCCCATTTCATGGAAAAAAAGGATAAACGACAGCTTTCCAACACACATTCTAGGAGCGCTTGTGAAGTACACTTGCCCACTAAAGTATTTTGGCACTCGGAAGTATTTGTACATCTCAGGAAACCTAAAGTCGAGGGTTTTTCCATTTCCAATTCAATCTTTCGTCCGTTATTGAAGCAAGAACCTGCTTGGAACCTGGGGTTTTGACCTAGTTGATGATGGGCATTGTCCCACAAAGTGCTAGACGACCCGGGTGAGCTTCACCAAACAAAAACCCTGATTTCCTTTTCGTCCAAGGAGAGGTACAAAAATGGGGAAACCGGTTTTTTCCCACGTGAACGACTTATGGGACACAAATTTTGCACCAGAAGTGTTGAAAACCTAGAAGCAATCTGAGGCATTGAAGTCACCCTTGAAAAAACACGACATGGTTTTCATCGTAACACAACTTGCAAATGACAAATATCTTAAGGGTACAACATTATGTGTGCCGAATGTACACATAAGAAAAGTGTTGAACACATAGAACACAAAGGGGCTTCGAGACCATACAAAAAAAAACACAAAATGGTTTTTGTGACAATGGTTTTCACATTGAAACTTGATGGCAAATTCCACTTGTATTGTTTTTGTGGATGACGTGTGCATCACATTGCAAGTGCAAGTTCCATGTCTCAATAACTTGTTTATTTATCTACAACTTACGACGGTGGTGCACCATCGACGTCTCAATTACACCACCAACTTGCTGATTGCAAGTCCAACATGGGGATTCATCCTTATAGACGCCGTAGATGCATTGATTTTTCAGGCACGGAATGTACCATTGGGAAAAGTGCCAGTTGCACTCCAGTCACGGTTGCCACATGCACAAGTGGCATTAGTGCAAGAGGCACTCTTAACGGATTTAAGGGGGACTTAAGCAAGTGTGGATAGTCAAACTAATGGCTGAAAACAGGGCATATTGCATGAAACAAGTGTCAATCACAAGAAGCAAGTGCCAGTTGCATGAAACGAGTGTTGATATCACAAAACAAGTGTCGTTTACACAAAATACTGATCAAATGTACATGTGATCGGATTTCTGGTCGCACTACTAACATGGGGATCGGATGATAATCTACCGCACGTGTTGAATGCACCACTACTATGGGTATCGAAAGCACCATGGATATGGATTTTGGTTGGGCTAGCCATGTCAATGCAGATGGTACGGGACAGGCATAGGTGTCGGTTGCACTAAAAACATGGGTGCCGATCGCCACATAACACCAAGCTTACTTGTGACATGCCACAAAACCAAGGCGTACAATCTAGGATCGTGATGGTTCTAACAACAAGTGGTCCGACATCGTTCTCTGATGCTATGGAACACGTCTTTTGTCGTCTGAGAGATACCTCGATGAATGCGAGGTCAGTCATACCGTCAAATTCCTTATCAAGCGTATCTTGAGAAACTTCCACACACAACTGTATTGTCCAAATGGCACAACAACAACAAAAACATTTCCTATCCTTGATTGTGATGACCATCTGAAGTTGTAATTATGCCTCTACTGATAGCATTACAAAAAGATGCTTCAAAAAGAGGTACAAGCAATATTCTAACTGACCGGTCACATGTTTTGTGGGTGATGTCCTCAAACTTGCACCATACTAATGGTGAGTGCAATCCCCCACGCCCATAGATGGAACATGCTACAAAAAACCAAGTTGGTTCAACACTTGCCCCTCAACATGCACAGCTTGCATGAACGTGAAATGTCAACGTGCATGACCGAGCACAAGATTCATCCCTCCCATTGATGGATCAAGGTATGCGAATCCATGCGATTGCACTTTGGTCATGTAAATATGGGTACACGGCAACCATGGACAACGTGTACGTTATGCAGGATAAATGTTTTCACTGGACGTTGGTGCGTTAATCCTGAAATAAAGCTTCAATCAAAAGAATGAATGATGACATCAGCTTTGTGACAGTTTAATCAAAATGCCATCTAATGGCGACACCATTAGACTTAACAAGTTGTCGGGTTGGTGCATGGCTTGAGTTACGGTAGTCATACGTTCGCTTCCATTAGGCTACTACACCTAAATGGAAAATGCAATCGTCACCTGTATGATCTTTGTAGCTCTTTCAAGAAGGTACGAGCTGCCTCGCGGACTTAGCAATTTTCAAGCTATGTACTTGCATGCATCTGTGTATGCCGGAGGTATGGTACGTCATCACTCATGTTCAATGCAGACATCGGTTTGTAATTGAATGGGTCAAGAACAAGATTATTGGATACAAACAAAATGGCAACATCATTGTCGTTTAATCACTGAGAGAGTGATGAATGTGATATCCAACCGGTATAAAAAATTTTGACAAGTCGTACGAGAGCCTCAAACCGGTCAAAGTACGAGGGAGAAAATCTGGCAGTCACCTGCAACATGCTTGAGATAGAGAGTTAAGAGAACAGGGAGAAATGGGTAAGGTACATCAATTCCTTGGTGAGCAAGTGAGAGAGATACACGGGGAGAGAGAGAGAG
>SZWC01004769.1:63167-94728 GCA_023375785.1 Penium margaritaceum | reverse complement strand
TCAATTCCTTGGTGAGCAAGTGAGAGAGATACACGGGGAGAGAGAGAGAGAGAGAGAGAGAGAGAGAGAGAGAGAGAGAGAGAGAGAGAGAGCATTGCAGCATTGACCAGCTATTGAAAATGAACCCAATGGAACAGAGGAGAATGGACATGTGTGTTGGGAGAGGGGGAGGGGGGAGGAGGAGAAAAGTGTATGAGGAGAGTGTATTGGGAAGTGATCACATACTCTAGTGAAGTATTCAAACATTTTTCCACTTGTGTATCAATTCTTAACACCATCTGGCTCACTGGAAAGAGACATGCGTGTGTGGGCAAGGGTGAAGGGAGAAGGCAAGCGGGGGGTCACTATCGGGAAATACACATGTGATGGGTGTGGAGAGAGAGAGGGATGGAGTGAGATAGAGATAGAGAGGGAGGGGGGGATNCAATGAATCCATTGAACCAGAGGGAAAGGGACATGCAAGTTTTGGGAGGGGAAGGGGGGAGTAGAAAAGTGTATTAGGTAAGTGTATTGGGTAGTGAATACATATTCTAGTTAAGTCTTGAAATGTTTGTACACTTGTGTATTTGTTTTAACACCACCTAGCTAAGTGGACTGAGACACATGTGTTTAAGACATCCAACTACACAATATACGTGTGTATGAAGATGATACGCTTACCACCTCGACATTGATGCACTTGTTCCATACACTTTTCCCTCTCTCTCCCCCCCTCCTTCCTTCCCTGTCAGTGGTCACTCACATCAAGGGAGACACCCAAATACACAATACACATATGTCTGAATATGATACACTCAATAACCAGACAATCATACACTGTCACATACACAAGCCCCGTACACTTCCCCCCCCCTCCCTTCCATCCATCTACACAATACACGTGTATGCATATGATACACTCACTATCCGGACATCGATACACTTCCCCATACAAAAGCGCCATATACGTTTCCCTCCTCGCCCCCTCCCTCCCCTCCCGATCAGTGGTCACTCACACTGAGGAAGACATCAAACTACAAAATGCACAAGTGTGTGAACATGATACACGTATCCCTCGCACATTGATACACTACCCATACACTTGCCCCACACACCTTCTCTCCCCCCCCTCTCCTTCTTATCAATGATCACTCAAACTATGGAAGAAATCTCACTACATAACAAACATGTGTATGAATGTGATACACTTACCACCCAGACCGTGATTCATTATCCCATACAATTGTCCCAAACACTTTTCCCTCCTCTTCCCCCCCTTTCCCTACAATATGAAACCCCCAAAAAACTGCCATGAGAAAATAAGTAGGTTTATACAGAGGTCCACGTGTGTATGAAAATAAATCAATCAACAATGAATCGTCTCAGCACATAGGATACCTACAACATCCATGAAGAGTTCACACCTATGTTCAAGGAGATCAAAGGGATCTTTGAAGAATGTAACATGAATCACCTGTGAAAATCAATCTTGATCACCGGGGAGACATGAAGTCAGATAGCATAGCGACGCTAAAGGGGACGTACCAAACAAATGAGACGAACTTGCCATAATTAATAAATGATAAAATGAGATGCCTTGTGTGGGATTAATCACGCAACCCATGTCACCACTCGCAGCCTAAATGCTTTTTATCTGATAGTAAAATAGAAATCTCTGAAGTGGGCTACATTGCCTTTTAATGACATTGAATTCAAGAACCACTGTCCAATCATGTAAGCATATATTCTTTTTTCCAACTACAAGGAGCGACAATTTTCACCAGAATGGACATATGAAGTGTTTTCCGGTCCACATATCTAAAATACACATCACAAAAATGGTATTCCACGCATGTTGCATGCACGTTGATATCACGATTATGTTATTCATGATAAAATATTCCTTGGGAAATTGTATACAGAAAAGGAGTGCTTTTTACAACACCTCAACGAGCTTTTCTGCGTGTACCTTGATGAAACTAGAGTGTGTAGGCAAACGTTTCAGGAGCACGGTGTACATCTCTAGAAAATCCTCGAGGTTTTACAAAGTATGAAGGAGAAAAATGCTTGAATTTGAACTTTGCTTGTCAGTTGATTGATTAACTGGGTCATATCATAGGCGGCAGACTAGTTATGATGGACCCAAGAAACTGGAGGTAGTCATTGAGTGGTCAATGCCCACCTGTGTCAAGGTATTCAAAGAATTTCAAGGATGCTGCAACTACTACCCTTTGTTTGTACAGGATAACGCTGTTTTACTAGTGGCTCTCTCTGATCTCTTGAGTAAAACCACCAAGTGGAATACAAGAGATTGTGAACAAATAGCATTCAACTCCTTCAAAATCACTTTGTCCCTATCAATAGCATTACGATTTGCATATCCAAAGGTGGACAACATCACAACCACTCATGTATCCGAATGAGAGGATGGAGCCGTTATCCTCTCAGATAGTTGTGGTAGAGGTTTACCTGTCATGTTATTTGGAGAAAGCCGAGCAAGTTGAAGGTAAACCACTGGTTGCATGCAAAAGAGGTTCAAGTCATCATTCCAAGATGTGGTGGGACTAGCTTGGACACGGAAATCGTACCAAAACCCATATGTCAAATCATCTAAAGACCTCGCCAGGTATGAAATGTTGACAAACTCAATGGATGGGGTTTCACGGGTCCAACATTGGCTACGACAAAAAGTAATGACATATAAAAGCAGATAGAGCAAATGCCCCAATTCCTTAACCACATGATGGCTCTCACAATAGTATGTAACACACCAGTCAAGGCATCTACACAGTGAGGCTATTTCCAATACATTATGGTGAGTTCGTCCATTGCAATAAAAAACCAAGTTTTTTTCGAAAGGACCATATCAGCGTCTGTGGTTCACTCGCCTGGTTGGTTTACCACTTAATGATAATGAAATTTATCACATGCTATTAGAGGAGTGCCACTGGTCTTGGTGAACAATTTTGCAAAGACATGATGCTCTAGAGCATGTGAAGCAATACTAGTGAGACAAGGTGTAAACCAGTGTCCCAAACTACTGCAAGTCTCAGGACGTGAATGAATCTCATATCATACCGATGATTTTTTTTGTGTTTCAAACCTGCTAGTTACGTATTCTTGACTACCATATTCTCAAGCAAATTCATCGTAAATAAGTCCTATTTTTCTCATTTACGTGTTCCATTAAAAATTTGGGGTTTGGGCAAGTCACTAGAAAAATTGCATTGTCCGTGCACACATTTCGCGTATGAGTGCTCTAAAATCAACTTCGATCCACTTCATGTGTTCTTCCAAGTCATGTTTTCATTGAGCACAACTCAATAACAGAAGAACAAACATAAGGGGATGGAAAAAAGAGACTGGATTCATGCCTCCACACTTTCCAACAACGGCGAGAGACCGTAGTGCGCAGATTGACACTCGATATAACGACCACCCGCGACCGGAACTCAAATTCTCAAAGTTGAATTCTGAGTACCACACATCTTGTTAGTATTCCTACTTTCTCTATTTGAACAATGGGGGAATTCAAAATTTTTCAATGCCCGGCAAGTCCTTACGGGCGACCACAATGCTCCCCAATCGCGCTTGTCAACACTACGATAATGGACCGACATCTCATTCTTACAGCCCTCTAACCCTCCGACCAGCCTTTTGTGGTCTAAAAGCATGAAACAAAACAGTGAGAAACCAAACGTGGCCAAGGTGAGGAGGAGTCTCCTTAGCCAAGGTAGAAGGGAACACCTTAAGCACTTAAGCATGTGCATTCTTACTTAGAACAGAGTATTCCGGTGTCACAACCGACTAAACAGAAAGATCACGATTAGTCAACATTGAACCAAAAACCATTTGGAGTTTAAATCCAAGACCAATAGGATAGGCATATAAATACCTGTTCTCCCTTAATCCGTAATGGGAGACAAAAGAACCATGCTACTTCATGAAAAGCTTTCCCAATACATTGGAGGAGTTTGATGTAATGCTCGTGGTGGTTGACCAACTGATGAAGACATATACTTCATCCCAATGACTTAAATGTTCATAGAAAAGAGCACATAATGGATCTTTCTTAGTATCATTGGCTGGCAATATGGCGCCTGCCTTCCATTGTAATTAATGGATAGGGAATGGTTACCATTAGAGTATGGCAAGATGGGATGATTCGTTCCGGTAGCTAGAGCTGTTTATTGACAACCTTCCACACATAGATTATTGGGTAGAGGGAGTACACCAATTACATGCTTGAACAATGGCTATGAACATTGTGTTCACCATGTGGCCTTGACTTGGTGGTCAATTTATTGACCGCCAATCTCGCATACAACTTAGTGAAAATTTGAGTGACAGGTAAATTCATTTTGCATTTGAGAGTAAAACTGCCAGCAACTCTAGCACATTTCCATAGTTTGAGAAACATACCAGCATTCCACATCTAGCGGCAGTATTTCAAAGCATTTGAGATGAGACCTACTTCACACTTGTGAAGGTTCAAGCAAGAGTATAGGAATTGGCCACGAAGCATAAGATGAACACCAAGTTCCACGTCGCTAGCGACCTCATACTCATGCCAACGAATGTCATGTTACAAGGAAAGTTTGTGTGAAAGTCAACCAAAGTGGCTGGGGATTTTCCTAGTTGAGGAAATGGGAACACCTCATTTTGCAATAATCCACCTCCATAACAGCATGGCTACTTTCTCGGCATTCCACGTCACATTGTACATAGATCCTTGCAAGCATTTCCTTAGAAGAGGCATGGCATTGCTACCACTCGTGGAAGCAGACCATGGCATTGAGTTTGAAGTCATACATTCTTGGACATCGTTGACAAGAACAGGTGACAGATTACCTTGTCAAGTGGTTGTGCAACACTCATAAGACACAACTGCTAAAAATCCTCGGAGACGTGCTTGGCAAGTGTGTGGAGGCAATGGCTTCTCAATATGGCAGTTGGGCCTTTTGTCAGCACAAAGCCTAAATTATTGGGCAGGTTGTCATATAATAATGACATTGCAAATTTATAATATTCATCTACCACCTTGTTGGTAGACAAGTCATCTAGTGATAATTTAAATGATTGTTATGCAACCCTCTATGTAGACTTTGATATTGTTTGAAACTTTGCCATCAAAAGATGTAACATCGTATGTCGCTTTGATGAAGATTCTGAAATGAATATGTCTAGCCATTTGAATGACTGTCCACAATGTTTTTATAACCGACCGTCGAGCCATTCGAATGACTGCCCACAATGACTCTCTCCAGCCATTCGAAGTGAATGTCACCAAAACAAAATAACAATACTGTATCCATGCAAAAGTTATAATTGCTTATTCTCGATGTCCTCGATGATATCCTTCACTCAAATGTGTATTTTTTGTTTTAGTGGTTTCATCGTAAGTGAAGAATGAAAGTAGCCAACATGCCACATTTCTCCCCCTTTACTTGAGCCATCCTAGTTTGATACATGGATCATGGGTCATATAGATATTATCACTTGAGCATAAGATATTTGGTATGCACACTTGAAAGGTACTTGACGTTTTTCTATGGGGTCTCACCTTGAATTACTGGACATTGTCATTATGGCCATCAATAGCTTTGCAAGGACCTCAACACCTTTGTGAAAATGGTCTAATATTTTTTGCAAAGGACTTCCATGCTTGTTTGATTCCAACGTAGGCTAAGAAAGTAGGCAAACCAAGAGTGGTTAGAATCAGCTCCTCGACCTCGGCCTTAAAACTCATAGACATGCACAAGTTGCCCCTCCTCATCCCTTGGAGGTTGTCGGGAAGTACACAATGCCTTTCCTTGGCCCCTTGAGTTTGCAAGTAGGTACAGGGTACCCGTCCTTGACCCTTGGAGTTCGTAGGTAGGCATAGGCTACTTGTCCTCGTCCTTTGGAGTTCGTAAGCAACCACAAGTTGCCGATTCCTGGCCCTTGGAGGTGGAAGGAAACCTCATGTTGATTGTCGTCAGTCCTTCGAGGTTGCAACCAACCTTTGATTATCTTTGTGCTATCCTCGGAGGTTATTAGTAGTGCCTAGCAGCCCATGTGTAAACCTAATAGATTTTAATTAGCCCTTGGCCTCTGTTCGTAACCTTTAGGGGTTTTAAGCAGCTTTAGGCTACCTGTCCTTGACCCTTTGAGGTCTCTAGAGACCCTCTGGTAGTTTCCAACTACCTTTAGAGGTCACGTACAACCATTGGGTGCACGACATGTGGTCCTTGGAGATCGTGGACATCCAGTGTTTGCCCTTCAAAGGCACCTACCATTCTCACCCTAGGTTGCCCTCAGTCCCTTGGCTCTTGTAGACAGCCTTGGCATGCTATACATGGCTCTTGATAGCCAAATTCCATCCCGGGTCTCCAGACATGGCATTGGCTGACCGCACATGGTCATGGTTAGCCATATAGAGCCATAGCGAGTTGTTTACAAACCATTGCAAATGTGCGCAATCTAGGCTACTTGTACACAACCCCGACAACCCTTACTTGGTCGTGGCTATTGCTTTTGTGAAATTGATGGTGATGTCGGAAGAAATTGTTGTTGTTATAGTTTTAACTGGTTTTGTGAATTCTATAGTAGTTTCTTTTGTGCACATGTTGATGCTTGATGGGACGTCCAGATATGCTAGCCAACTTGGAACTCCATGAGTCTCAATGGGTAGAATCCCAGGACTCTTGGTGGATAGAAAATGACCATGGCAATTATTGGTGGGTGCACATGGTGTGGAAGAATAAGATCAAGATGATCAACCATTTTGATGCCTGTGAAAACATCCAAATGAGTGGCAATCAAAAACCCTCATAAACATGATAGGTAGTTACGAGGGTGGACCCTCAACGCATTGGTTGGGCCTTTTGATAGCACAAAGCCTGGCTTATCTGGCATATGGCAAGTATGTATCATTCAAGGATCCGCCTGCTTGTTGCTAAGTTGCCAAATAGCGTCTTCTGGGATTTTTAGGTAGTAATGTATACATACAAAAAACTCCACAATACTTCATCAATGCAACATAAAAGATGTTGAATCCATGTGGAAGTTACACGTGCTTATCCAAAACGTGTGAGGTGATGTTCTTCACACATGTGCAAGCTTTGTGTTATAAGAATTATAGTGTAGTTTTTACGAATGAAAGTAGCTTACGTGCTACTGGTAGGGCTAGTAGCTTTCACACTATCATTGGGAGCCTTGTGATAAAATACATGACATACGGTCAATAGATTGACAATTGTCCAGGGTGGCATGGACCTACGCCTTGCAATGCATCCCAAGCTTTGTGCATGACATCATATTCATGGTCCACCGCTTGCCATTTTTGTATGTGTACGCTCTTTGGTGGTGGCCATTCTGGCCAACTTCACTGGCTTGTAATCTCTAGTTCTTGCAATTTCTGACAGGTTTGACAAGTTTCCATAAGTTTCAAGAGAACTGTTGCGAAGCGTAGCAACTTTCCTAGACTATTTGGTCAACTACATGACGGTTCTCATTCTTTAAGAAGACACGGCTGAGCATGATTGAATGTCCATTACTTTCCTACGAGATTTCTTCAGGAAAACTTTCATGACCCGTCTTTGCACAGAATATATGCATCATGTTTGAGACTTAAATTTGCCATGTTATTGTTTCCACGCTTTTATGCATGTGGTCAGTAGTTTTGACACTTCTCATTGAATCACATTTATGGTTTATTCCTAGTTGTTTAAGTGTCTTGTGTTCCTTTGAAATGTTTTTTTACACAATATCGACATGTTTATAGTCCATGTTTTACTCCGCATAACACAATCAAAGTCCCAACACTTGTCATTGAAGCATGCTCACTACAAACTTGGAGGAAGCAGAGCACACAAAGTCTACCTCAAAAATCATCTTCTTCTATGTTTTTCACCATGTGTACTTTTCATGCCGTAGGAGGAAGTGCCACTTCCAAAATCGATGGGTTCTCCAAAGAAAGGCTATGGGAAACATGAAAACCCTTTGATGAGAACAATGATCGGGGTTCAGAACATCGTATTGATGGACTAATCAAAAGCTACATACATGGGTAACTTAAAAAGGTAATGTAAGCCCCGTTAAGTTCTTTGACAAGGATGTTAGATCTTATGAAAGGGAATAACCCTTGACGATGTCATTAAACGCCCACTTTTGTATTGGTTAACTGCTCACAAATGCATCATGGAGGCCCGTAGAAATTGCACGCCCCTTTCTTGGTAACAAAACGTTGCTTCCTTCTCCCTTGTGCACACTTGATAATTCATCGTTAAAGATCATGTAGGCCGATAAATACAGATAACATCCACTTCCTAACCCATCACTCTCATTTTCCATCCCTTACTAGGTGGACCCTATCCATGTCACTCTTCATACCCACCCATGCGCTAGAGCATCGTAAGGTTTAGAGGAAAGTTTTTGCCCTTGTATTTATGTCCCTAGAGGAACAAATGACTAGCTTATCAGATCGTCCCTCAATCCCATCACATTGCTTCTCAGAGAAATTCCTCCCCTAACCCAAGGTATACAATCATTTTTTCCAGTGATATAACCTCTTTCCATCTTGTGATACAGATTGGAGAAATATCTCCTAACATGTAACGTGGTTGGGCCTCCGTTTATGAGAGACACTAGATTCTTGTCGCAGAGATGTGCAAACCAGGATCCTCTTTTGCTTAGTGGTTATCCATACCCATATGCAAATTTACGAAAACATTTTGGGTGTCTGTCCCCTCGTAATGTAGTGAAGAAAACTAAACATTGTTTGCTTTTATATTCACCAATTAAACCCTCTCCAACAATGGATTGAGGTGTTCTCAAATGGCCTTGTCCTTGATACAATCCACATAACTCCATAACTACTTGTAGGCCTTCTCGAGCCCAAACCGTTACATATTGCCCGGTTCATTTTTAGTGCCACCTTGTCTTATCTCACTTAACAAGAATACTGGGTGAAACATTTCCCCCCATGTGCTAAGATCATTTCCATGTCTTTGTTAGCCTTCCAAATATGGTTTTGGATGGTTTGTGAGCTCAAAACTCTCGTGTATGGACCTGGAATATACTACAAATCAGGCTGCCTTGGCCCTTATCTCTTGGGCATGGGTAATCAAGACCATTTCATGCATTATTTTTCTGATGTGTGCCTTGAGTGTACTCTCTTCAATGGAGGTTCGTTGCACCTTTCCCTACACTCCTTTCACTGTGTATGGGATGAGTTTCCTTTTGTCATTTATGCCCAAAACATTGTCTTCTTAAGAGGGACCTCAGTGCGTGAAGGTAGTGTATGTGGCTAGTGCAATTGATTACTATACAATAGTACGCCAAGAGTACAGTTACTGCACCTTTTTGTCTTATGTGTCTCATTGCACCTTGTGTTTTGTCTTGTATGGTTAAAAGAGTTCCTTCTCCAAAGGAACCTTAGTGCGTGGGACTAATGTATGTGGCTAGTGTGCTCAATCGCCATACAGAAGTACACTAAGAGCGCACTCAGTGTGCTAGTTTTTCTCATGTTTTTTTTTACACCTTCTTTATTGTCTTACCCTAAAAAAATTTGATTTCGATGATAACTATTTTCCCTCCATCGAATTTCGTCGAAAACAAACTTTCGTCGAATTCATAGGTACTACCTAAATGATTCCAAAATGAAATAGTCGAAATCAAGGTACCACATCCACATTTTGAGTTTTTAGGATCCTGGGTTCTTTACCATTGGCTTCTAGGTGCAAAACAGAGTACATTTGGATCAAGTGGTCTACAAAAGCATTTCGACGACCTGCTCGTCAGTTCATCCCCACGTTCGCTACATACGAGCCTTGTAAGCACTTCATTTATGTGTAAAAGACAAAACACTCCAGCAGACTACAAGTGAACAACGTGCGAGAGAGTGATATGACTTCTTTTGCACGAGGGAACACTTCTACAACATGGAAACTACACAACAAAATCATCTTCCTCTGGCACGTCCGATGACAAGGGGGACGTTCGAGGGAAGCGACAGCATGGATGTTGGTGCGGTAGAAGCCTCCGGATACGTGGAATATCCCTCCGGAGTCGACTTCCTCTCCTCGGTTTCATCCACGGTCAAGGCCGTGAGCTTGCGCGAACGTCCAACAGGACGCTTGGGCATAGGGGGACGCGGAGGGGGTCCCTGATGGGGGGCTTCCATAAGTCGGCGTGTCCTCTCCTCAGACGACGCATTCACTAGGAAGCAGTCCATAGCAGAAGTGCGAGTGCTGATGTGGCAAATAGAGTGTGGGTGGGCAGACTGACGCAGACAGGTGTTTGACAGGACAGGGAATAAGGAGTACATGCACGAACGCGGATGAGCCTTGCCCCGCACTGCGGTCCGTTGCACCGGGACCGACCAGTTGTGCCACGCGACACGCACGAATGTATGCGCGCCATCAACGGACATTTGACCGTTCAAAAAACACGCGCTCGAAAGATGATGAGACTTCGACATTCGTCGAAAAGAAATAACTGTCCCCATAAGATAATCAAATTCAACGTATCACCCCCCAACTTTCATCGGTTTTAAACGTGCCACCTAAATAATTTGAATCCGGTAAAAAACTCGTCGAAATAATTATGCTTCGGGTCAATAATCGAATTCAAAGTTTTTTAGGGTATGTTCCACGAAATTTCTCTTCATAGAAAGCCCCGTAGTGCGTGGATATAGTGTATATGACGAGTGTGCCCTATCACCATACACAAGTACGTGAAGAGTGCACCTAGTGTGCTATTCATCCTCATGTGTTAGAACGCACTTTGCATCATTTCCTGTGTGGACATAACTTTCTTTTCTTAAGAGTAATTTCAGTGTGTGTGGCCAATGCATGTGGCAAGTGTGCTCATCACCATAGAAAACTAGACTACAAACGCACTAGGTGCAGCAATTATCCCAAGTGTCTTGTTATGCAGTCATGTTTGTTATATATGGGAACAGATTCCTTTTAAACTACGTTTTAAATTATGAAAGATGAGGGACAACTTTGATATGTTTTTCTCCTTTATTTTTCTTTATATACAACATGTTTTTGTGATTGTTTGGGTCCATTATGATTGTTTTTTAACAATGTCCACAAAAATGAAAACATGGTGTACTTCAATGTTATACCTACAAAATTGAACCAGTGTTCAATCTGTTGTCTTTAGCTTTTGTAGTTTCTTGTTGGTAGAGTGTTTTGATGCATATATGTATGTCCAAAATAGTCTACCAATATTAAAATTGTATTGATTTCACATGTCACATGCTATGCGTTCCATTACTTGCTTCCAATATGACCACTTGTCCCCTTGCATTGCTTCAAACTTTACTGTTGTCTATTCAACGATGACTTTTTCTGCACCAACCTTTCAATTCATTCATTGCTTGATTTCTTGCAAGATTTTCTAGAAGCCCGCAACAATACGGGATAGTGCATGTGAGGACTGCACTCTAAATGAGTGGTGAAGTACACTTATCACACACTAAGTGTATAGTCGCCTTTGGGAGCCAAGGCAAAACTGGTTGTCCCTATACATGACAGGTGTTACCATTTTCTCCTCGCAATCCCTACTATGTTAATAACAATCTGCAAAGATCAAATTTGGAATGCCTTGGAGTTGTGATGTAGCGAGAGCAAAATATTGACGTGCTTTATCCTCTTTGTAGGCATGGCTAACATTTTTTACTGTTTGAAGTAGTTAGAAGATAAAGGTGTGGAATTATTAAGAAGGACGTTTTTGGCTAATCTAGAAATAAGTAGTCACAAGAAGCTGGAAGATACGGTTGAAATCAGGGTTTAAGTGCTATTGGGCCTATACAAGAGAGGCTGAAAACGTGTGTCCAAGAAGAGGTTCTTCACTTAAGCCCAACAAAATGCTATGATGAATTTCATTATCATACAAAGTAGCATATGAATTGATAAAAGATTATTTTTACTTGCTTCTATCTCAAATGTTACGCGTGATTCTCTCACAACCTAGTTGTAAGAAAAATCGGACTCTTTGGAATACCTACAAACCAGCCATTAAATGGGATATGGTGGTTCCCATGCGTCCTTCTCAATTTCATCTGCACAAGGGTTGTTCATTCATGATATTTGTTTTGCGCATTTCATATGCACGACCACCAAAGTTGCAATAACTTCGTGTTACTATAAAACGATAACATGGAAATTGTTTCTTTTCATTGTATAGTGACAAAGTGTTATTGTAATGGAAGACATAATCACAAACATTGACCAAAAAGGCTAAGAGATAAATAAAAGGTTTTCTTCATCCCCTGCCCTTCACACTTCTCTAAGAAAACTCTAGTCATTGTTCTTATTCATTGACTATGGAGAGACCATTAGTTGGCAAAAGAGTTATGAAGGGTGTGACCAGCCAACATTAATGACTTTTCTCTCTTGTCACTCAATACATACGCTGAGACCTAAAGAATGAATCTCTAGTATTGAGATGTCAAAGCAATGTCGACTTCGATAAAGGTTAAGTAAGTTATAGATCGGATGGCAAAAAACATGACCGTATACTTGCAAGGAGAAGATTGTCCGCCGTTTATGGTTAATTATAGCAGAAGAATGCTATAAACATAACGTTTTCTCTTGACACCAATTTGATATAGTTGAACATCTTGTATTGTTGGCAAGAAAGTGGCAAACAAGCGATATTCTCATATATGATCAATCGTGTGCTTTGTATACAATAAGTGCAGATTTGCAAGGAAATTGAGCTCACTAGCCCATATACACTACGTCTCAAACTAGGAGGGGTTTGATCGAATAGTGTTGGCTTGACTACCGATAGGAGGTTGTGACGCCATGGTGTCCTTGACAATCCTCAAAAGTTGAACTATGGGTTAGCGTATTTGGCAATAGTGGTTGTTTTGTGACAGTTAGAAGAGAAGCTCCACAGTCAGGTCATGTCAAAGAAAATGTATGAATTGTTACAGAGAGATAGCTTAAAGACATTGGGATAGTATTAGGTCATAAGTAAACTCAGACTCTTGTGTCTGAAGAAAACTCAATAGAAGTACAAAAAAAACCAAAAATGACATAAGTTTAGGATCTATGCAGAAGGTTTATCCATATATTTGAGGTTTAAGCCATGGAGATAGAGAGGGAGAGAGGGGGGGGGGGAGAGAGAGATAAAGAGACACGAGATAGGGAGAGAGGAGAATATAACATAAAAAGAGGAAGATATTTAGAGAGGGATATTCATGGTAATGTATATTCATATGTGTCTACACAGAGAGAGAGAGAGAGAGAGAGAGGGAGAGAGAGAGAGAGAGAGAGAGAGAGAGAGAGAGATAGAGGAGGGGATGATAGATTGAAAGGGAGTGTAAGAGAGAGAGAAAGAGTGATAATTGGTAAGGCATATACAAAGAAAGAGAGGGATAGAGATAGAGTGAGAGAGAATTGTTTTGCGCACTTGTATTTTGATGCATGGTAATATTGCATGGCTTAGAATTGCAAGAAAAAGAGCGCACTAGAAACCGAGTGCATGATCTGCTCACCGCTAGGCATGAATGTTATCTCTACTTTTATACTGGATAAAGACGGTCATCTGCTTTCCCTTTGGTGTTGGTGCGGTACATGGGCATAGTACCCCACCATTAAACAAGTGCCTTGATTTCTAGGCACAAGATGCCGTGTTCAACTCATTTGTTTTGTTGGTCTCGAGGTATCATGCATGCCTTCCTCGGTCGCCACAATAGGCATGCATATAATGAGGATTATAGTCCGTAAAGGGTGTTAGTTTAAATCTCTTTTTGACTCGTTGCACAATGTTTTCCTCGAATTTGTGTTTCATGTATCCATGCATGGGCACATGTAAGAATTCAAGATGCACTGTCTCTAATTTTATGGCCCCTCTCATAGTTTTTGAAGAAAATCTAAGCCATGGTCCATGTTTTATTTATTACAAAAGTTGCTTATCCGATCTTGTGGTAGGGCATTTTCTCATGTAGTGGAGTTCCTATGAACTCGCTTTGACGTAATAGTAATGGATGAATAATTTAGACATAACTGGCTTGAGACACTCAACATTGATCCATGTTATTGGTTTGCATCCCAAGATGAACATGAAAATCAAGGGGCACCATTTATCAATTATTTGAGGGTTGCTAAAGCCCCACAGCTATTACCTTTAGCAACAACTATCGTCAAATGCATAGTTTTCAAATGAACTATTGATATTCAAATTAGTAATGAAACATTCTGCTTGTCTTTTAGTGGCATCCTGATGGCATCCTCACATTGAGCCACATCATGACATGGACAATGTTTCTCCAATTCAGGAGTATGAACAAAACAAGCTGTATTCATATAAAGGGTGAAATGATTCAAGTAGTGCTTTCCATACATACTTGACATGGAAATCAAGATAGTAGTTCTATATGTTTTACAACTCTGTCCTAAGAAAATAATACAAAAAATGAGTAGATTCTCATAAATTTAAAAAAACAGTACATAAAGGCCTTCCATGTATGTAAAAGAAGTCCCCTTTGTACTTTTCATGCTAGTTTTTGTTGACAATGGAATTGTGAAAGCGTTTTTATTGATTTTCATGAAACAATCACATTCTTGAATATATTGTGCATCATATGTATGTCATTATGAAGGGTGTGTTGTCAAAATGGTATTCATGGGCTTTTTGGAAGAATGTTCAACGCATTAAACCATAAACATAGGATTTGTCCATGATGCAATACAATCTTTTCTATGTTTTGCATTAATCTACCTCCAATTCTCTATAGATCCTAATATTTGATATATAAGGTGAGTTGCCTTTCTGGTCTACCCAAATACCTTTTCTTTCTTGACCTAACATGAAATTGTTTAGATAAGAATTATGGCATGGGCCGAGCGTGTTGGAGGTTGGACGGGATGGGTGGAGGGTGAGAGATGGTCAATGATCGTAGTTTCATCATAGTGGGCCAAGTTTCTTGTTTGTATTTTTACACTTGCATCATAGTGCCAGGGCTCACATCCCTTCGTGGACGCTTAAGGTTGGTCCCATCCTAGGTGGGAGGAATGTAGCATGAGCCTACCTCTCCACATGGATTGAACCAATTCCTGGCCCATGGGTGGCTTGATGGGATGGGTTGAGAATCAAAGACCTAATATCTCCTTGATTATGACCCAGTGGGTCAAGCTTCACATACGTACGTGTTGTAGGAAGCTTGCTCAAGCTTCAAGTACATTTATTCACAAAGTAATTAGTGACCACTCTCCCCCAACTAAAGTCATGTATCCAATTCCATGATTTTTGGTTCCTTCTTTCGTAAAGAACCCATGTATTGAGTCAAATAAGCAACCATTTGGGTTAAATTCTTGGCAAAATTTGAAGTCAAAGGACTGATGTATGGGAACAACATCAGAGTACGAAGTGAAGGCAATGTGATTCACAACGACCAGTCAGAAATTGTTACTGGACTCAACCTGGCTTTGATCCGGATGTACCATGCTTTCTCCTAAGTTCTGATAGCCATTTGCAAAGGGAATTTGTTTTGGTTTGTTTAAAGCCACCGGGGTTGAAGTTTTGCACACTTGCTAAGCCATATTTAATCATGGATCTTTAAGACTTGGAAATGTTGAAAGTTCTGAGTTAAACATGCACGTTGACAACCACCACGTGAGTCTAAGAGACCGAGATCAAGTGATCAAGGTTATTTGCGCTTGCCTCTCCATCTTTGAGAGCTTGGTGCGAGCATGAATTGAGCCTAATTGCTTTCAAGATTCATTTTGGAGGGAAGTTTTAACATTGGCTACAAGGAGATAACCTAATCATGCAACAAGGCTGAGCTTAAGGGCCATTTACATTTGTCCTAATTTAGCTAGTGCTAGGATGATAGGCGTATCATGAAACCAAACAAGTTCTAGAATTGTTCATTTTGTGGGAAACAACTCTCACACTGAATGAACTCGAGGGCAAGAAAAGGGCATTGTGTGGCAAAGGAAAACAAGCATATTAGATTTGGTTTGAGACGAACAAGTTCATAGGTTGTCCAAACCGAGCTAATTGCAACTTTATAAGAAGGGCATGTTCAAGTTGCAAGTACGAGGAAAAATCAGTTTTAGTGGGGTTTTTAGAATTACACGAATAAATGCAGGTATTTGGATGGTGCAAACAAGAATTTCAACTTGGCGGTGGGTCATGCAAACATGTCAACTTTGTAACGAGGCACACAAAAATAACAACCTTTCGAGGGGGCACACAAAACTTCCATTTTTGAAATGGGCACAAATGAATGTTAAAAAGTAATCTTGTCATTTTTGGACGGGACACAAAATTGAAACTTCTTTCTAGTGGTGTCACATCAAAACACTATATTGACCAAAAGGTCTGTATATTCACTCAATTTCTTATTTTATCTGCATGTAGAAGTAGACGTATATATTCATTTTGAAAAGTGAATGGGATTAATGTTTGACAAATCAAGAACTCAAATGGATTTTTTACCCCTTTTTTTGTGTGTGAAGATGCCATAAAATCCTTGGCCAATACACGCCTTCTAATAACAAAAAAAGCATGGTTTGTTTAAGGGCAAAAAACATGCCACATCTTGCATGACAAGATAGAGTTGTCGCATTTCACAAAGAGACAAAATGTGTATTTCTTGATTGGGCATTGTTGTTTTCAAAATATCATGAAAAGCATTCCACTACGTAGCATAATGGATGTTCATGTGGTTTTATGAGTTGAAGAGAAGGGGTAACAACAATGTTTTGTGGCAGTTGCACGGTCACCGGTTGAAGGAGCCATGTGTCTTGAGCGGGGTGACATGGGACTGTGGGTGGTGAGACGGGATGGTTTGAGGGTCGGTGACCTAAAAACATCGCGGTTTGGGCCTAGTCGGCCAAGGATTTTGTTGATTATACTACGTTGGTATCAGAGCTCTAAGGCTCGAATTCGATGTTGGGATTACTGGAGATGGCAAGGCGGCTCTCACTCTTTTTTGGGGAAGTGTAGCTTGATAGTGCCACCTGAAAAAATTTGAAGGAGCCACGTGGCACGAGCGGGCTCTCCTTGGACAATGTGCAGTGAGACGGGATGGCTTGAGGGTTGGAGATCCTCAAGCACCGTGGTTTTAGCCTATTTGGCCGAGGATTTTGTTGAAGCTGATATAGACAAAGCCTTATCATTAAAAATTGTGATTGGAACCAAAATTGTCAATAGCACACTTATGCATGTGTGTAAGAAGGATAGACCAAAGAAAAAGGCTTGGAACATGTTCCAAGATGTTGTTAAAGAAATACCTAATTTTTGGTGCCTTAGAAAAAATAAAATTATTGTATCTTTGTGGGATTTGACATCATTGTCTCAGCTTGAAAGTGTGAAATTCTTGTGTGGCCTTTCAGAAACCATGCTAAACATGGTTAATATATGTGTCAAGAGCGCACATTAGCTAAGGTTGATAGCGATATCTTCACAAAAGCAACAAAGTTAGTGAAATCCAATTGAGGTATTTCTTTTTCAAACAACGTTGATCAAGTGCAACTCCCTATGTTCAGAAAAATGTTTTTTATGTCTACTTCTACACTAAGGAAACTGAAAGAATCGGTCTAAAATCACAAACGTTTGGGTTGATGGAGCGTTTGGTGATATTGCGCAAGCAGAAAGATGTTGAAATTTTTTGTGCTAAAGTGGAAAAGTGACATTTTTCGTGCTTCGTCTGAATGTTGACATGTATGCTTGCCCTGTCAGATAGTTTTCAGGTTTGCAAGTCCTTCATGACGTTGGACGTTCTTTGTGTTCCGCCAGAAACGCGACATGTTTCTGCACAGCCTGCGCAAGTAATGCTAAAATTGTGTTTTCCTTAAGAAACATCATGCCTCGAAGCGCTATGTGGAAGCGCATAACGACCAGGCGGTCACCCATAAAACCAGGACATCATTTTCGTCGACGCCCGTGAAATATCGAAACCGTCACCAAAGCTGCATGAAAATTCTCATCTACCCCATTGAACTCTCCATCATCCAGTCTGTGAATTTTGAAATAGTCACCTATCGAGAGCAACTTGTTTTGAATTTCTGGAATAAGAACCAAGAACATTGTGGCGTTTCAGGGATTTGGTCGAACCGGGCGGAGGTACCGTGTTACCCGTGGATTCTCTGCGCTCCCTCTGGATTCATCAAGTCCTGTCGGTTGTGTGTTGCACTAGAGTCGGTTCAGCAAGCCACAAACCGTTTGTCGTCTCTATTACAGTTAAACTACCTCCACAAAGAAGGTCAAGAAACGATAAGCTTTCTGTTGGTGCGGTTGCGTTGTGAACGTTTTTCTTGCGTTCGTGCACTGTGGTTGACTGGAAAAGGTGGTCAACCTCTAAATGACCAAAAAAGCAATTCGCGACGCATTGCGCAGGGTGAAATCCAGGACGTCAGGATTATCGTGTATCGTTAGGGTTTCGTTGACGTGTTCGGTCATTGACTCGATAAGTGAGAATCATGTTTTATTGCTTGAACAGAGAAGTTGAGACAAAACTGGTTATGCTGGTAAACGGCTTGTAATGTGTCGTTGGGCCGCCTCAACGATGAATTCCAGCGTTGGGCAGTCAGTCCTGTCCGCTGTGATGAGGCCTTACAGTTCGTCCACGTAGCCTAGCTCGGCCCTTCACGTCCATTCGTCCGGAAGAACTTTCCCTTGCTCAGCGATCCTGGCGGGCCCCACATGGCACAGCAATGGATGAATAGAATCTGACGATCAATCCCCGTTTCCACCAATGACGTGTGAAAGTCCATAGTTGGAAGCTCGATGCTCGTCCACAGTCGGGAGAAGGTCAATCTGGACCTGACCGCCTGCATCTCCATCCTGACCAGCAGAGAGATCAGGATGTATGCAGGGTGAGGTGTTTGGACTGGGAAAGTCCTCCAAAAAAAGGTTCAAAGAACTGTCCGATAGCGCTCAACGATGGATTCCAGCGTTTACCAGCCGCACCCTACATGCTAGAAAAATCAGACAACTCGATGGCAAGCTTGTTCGTTCGATGGATACCAGCCCTGCTATCGATTCGATCCCATGCACGTTTGCGTCATGTGGTTTGTGAAATGTTGACGATTCGTTTGCATAAATTATATCGGAAAACACGAGATAGGAACTGTGCGACAATCGCTCAAATTCTCTCTTTGAAAAACGTTTACCCCCCATCGTGTTGTATGTAGTTCAACACGGGGGAGACATGCTGGTGCTCCGCAATGTCGGTGCGACAGCCCGACATGGATGTTCCATGGGTTTCCGCGCAGCCTGCGCAACGCTAGCAGCACCGCGACGTTCGACGTTCTTTCAAACGCGTGATGACGATAGACGTCTAGGAATACTCAACCTATTCATTAAATCTCGAGTGCGTCACCATATAAAGATGGAAGAAGGTGAAGGACATTTCTAGCAGGTGAATTGATCAGGCACTTGAATTTTAGCTACCGTACTAACACTTAAAAGGTTATGGCAAAACAATTTTAGTTTCTACATAAATGAACTTATGTCCATGGTTAATCCACACAAACACAAAATACCCGGGGTCTAATACACACAAACACAAAATGCTTTTCTAGCGAGTTGTGCTCGACCCTTGAGCGACCCTCCCGTTCAAAAAAACAAACTTCGAACTTTGAAGTTCCTCGATCGATGCATGTAGCAGAATTGTTGGCTGGCATTCTGAACCTGTTGGTTCGACAACCGCGTTGCCAACTTGTGCTAGTCTGGATGACTGGGGGACTGGAATTGTCAGTAGCAAGTGTCGACCACATGACGCATCGAGAATAAAATAAGCCACCAGGGCCAATGGTTACTTCCACACAAACACAAAATCAACCAGCATAATTACACACAAATACAAAACATTACACTAGAAGTTATTTTTTTAACCTTTTAAGTGCTAGTACGGTATTTAACAAACGATGCACAGCCTTTGTGTATTTGACACAACTACAAAATCCCGGGTAAGTATTTGTCACAAAAACAAAACAAGAACTCATGGCAAGGGCTCAAATCCTTTACACAACATCCAACACACAAATTTGAAATTTGGAGTTCAAAGTCTCCATCGACATTTCTGGCCTTGCGCGGCTACCCTTTGGCAACGTGTGCAAATCGGAAGACTGTCGCCCGAACTTGAACGGATACCAGACACTTTTTTGTGCGAGACATGACATGGACGAAAGCAAAATTTGACACAAATTCAAAACATGATGTAGTAATTTGACACAAATTCAAACACACTCCTTTACAAGTATTAAAAAATAAATTACGTGCTAGTATGGTACAGTATCAACAGAGAACCGATGTGCAGCTCCCAAACATCCCTGTCCCTTTCAATCAATGAAGGAAGGTTAGACGAAAGACATGTACAAAAGGACCCAAACGAGACAATAGAAAGAGAATGTGCATGAAAAAGCTGTTAACCAGAGACATTTGTAATGCCCTAATGTCAAATTAATTACATATGAATAGAAAATGATTTTTTTTCCAGAAATAAACGCGACCTCATCATGTTCACATCACAAATATTCAATGAAAAAGACTGAAATGATATCCATAATTTACTCTTCTGATATTAAAAAACATCAAGTGAAATATCGTGGTAAAAAACCTAATTTCTTGAAGTAAGGGTACCAATTTCAGCACAAATTACATCATGTCATTACAATTCACAAATATATAACACTCAATCAATTACATTTGCAAATAAACTTCATTAGTTGCCAAGGAATGCAATATCTACGTATCCAAATTAAAACTCTTCTTCTACAACTTGATGACGGTTGAATTGATGATGTATTGTCCATTAGCATGATAACATTCATCATGATGGTGCATTCATCATGTTTATAGAGCAGTACGAAAAAACGAGTGTATTTTTTGAATGACTCTCTACACGGCTTGGAGGATGTTGTAATATAGGTGCATTTGTCATTTGTAACCATGCTTACCTTACTTTGTGTTCTTCTTTCACCATTCATGAATTCACGGCTATAATCACAGGTGTTGGATGAAGAGGAAGTCTTATTTAAGATAATGGTTTTGGTTCTGAAAACACCATTCAAAAATTGAGATGAAGTTTTACTCCATGACGAAGATATCAAACTTCTCCTCAAATTAGATTGCTTCATTATTGCTTCAATTAAACAAGTAACTCATATTCTAAAATGGAAGAAATTTTCTGCTCAATATTGTCTAAGATATACTGACATGATGAAGATGTAGCCAAGGATGAGATTGAAAAAATTTCACTTCCTGAAGTAAATTAAAATTAATAAAGAATGACCAAAGCTCTTTAATTGTATTACAGGTTAAAACATTTATTGGTGACCTTAATGAATGAGATGTGACGTAAACAATAAAATATCTCGTAAAACATTATAGGGATTATGAGAAGACAACAATAGGGCTTAACAATTCATTTCAATGATGGTGTTCTTACTTCTACTTAATCATAATGAAATTGAAAGGTTTATGAAATATACATGCAAGAGGAATATTAGAAAACTAATCAATGTGGAAAATTTTTAGTAATAATGTGAAAGATTTGGATGAGTATTTTATGTCAAAGAAAACGTAACGTACAAAGTGTAGCAGGGTAATGATTCGAAAAACAAATGCCCTAAGTTATGGATTTGAAAAAAACGAAATCCAAGTGTCGTAGGGTCATATTGAAATATTTCAAAACGGTAAGCGTTTGAGAACAAATTATTTCAGGGAGGTTGAGACCCTTGGAACACTTGATGTTTTGTTTAATGCTTTCAAATTCATACTACTAGCCCTTACACTCAAGGGTTCTGAAATGGGATTCATGAATTTCGACCATTTTTGTATGATTTCATTCCAATAATGTTAATTCTATTATCATCCATGCCATGATTCTAAGATGTGTTATTTTGTGGTGTTTTGTACAATGGGATTAGGGCAATTTCATGAAAACTTTTAAAGGGATAGAAATGGACGGTAGATATTCCTTTGATTGTTTAGAATAGATGTTTTAACTTTTTGACATTACTAGGCGTGGTGTTAATGGAAGAAATAATGTTCACTTTCAAGAAATATTTGAGAATACTCTTGAATTCATCTTTAAAATTTCTTGGCAAAAGGAAAGTAAAATGGGGGCACAAATGACAGATGACACAATATGTAGCCATTTTACACATTATTATGAATTTAACTTTATTTAATCAATTTTTTCTTGAAAAATTGACAATGATTATTGTTAAAATCAAGAGTTTTATGTATATGAATCTTCACTCAAGTTTCATTTGATACTACACAAAACCTTCAAAATATGAAAAGAAATGCTTTTTTAGTGTTGAGCAACAAAGAAGATTACATGTCTCATACATTAGGCCAATTTCTTGTGATAACATGAACTTTAACGTACAGGGACATAGCTTTGTAATACCAATGTATTTGTGAGAGGAAAGGTTCATACTTGAAGAGATGCTTGGACCTCTTGTTACTTGCCCTTGAATTTGCATTATCCTTCATTAATTCTCTTTGTTTCATTGCTGCTTAGAAATGTTTTGGAATTTGTTTTTGAAACTTTCTCATGTTGACGAAAATGTTTTCACGGCCAATAAAATTATTCATTAACATGAATATTGCACTAAGAGGATATGTGTGTAGCATAAAATTTGTGAGAAACTTATGATTAGCTTATAGACTCTTGAAAGGTATTTAAACTAATTTTTTATAGGTAACAACCCTTGTTTTGTAACTATTCAGAATGCAGAAACTAAAGGGAGGGAGTAGAAGTTTCTTAGTATGTATCATTAGAAAGTATTCACCGGATATCTTTGTTTATTGATTTATGGTCCACAAAGTGACACATTGTTTCTTCTTGCATGAATACACAAATGGGACGTAGACTTAATCCCTTATTGTTTGGTGTTATGTGGTTATAGTCTATTGTATGGACATCCTTCTAGAAAACAGGAAAAAAGGTTTTCCAAATCCCATTTAACTTTGTGAAGTTTTCTTTTCAGCTTATTATAACATTGTGAAATCCTAAAACTAGACCATGATTATCTTAGACATGCATTGATATTGTTACGGATGATGTCTCTAGCTCCTCCATTAAAGTCGTCGTTTGAGTTTGAAGAATGTTGTCTTAATCCACGTCAATGGTTTATCCACTTCGCCAGATTGAGTGGCAATTGTCATAAAAGACCAAAAGCTGGGACTCTCAATTTTTTTGAGTCTCTGGAGACCCATTTCCGTTTTCAATCTTATGCTTGGCTTTAGGAGCCAAACGGGGGGTTTTCCCCTTAATTTCGTGCATTCGCACGAGTTCTCTGGTTTGGAAACTCATTGTTTTTTCTTAACAAAATAGAGTTTAGTTTTTGACGCGTCGGCACAAAACTGTCGCGTGCAAGGCACGATCAAAGATTTTGCGTCGACTTCTCTTTCGCACTTCCCTCATCCTCGCCCTCACCCTTGCTCCCCCTATCCCTTGTCCTTCCTTGCTCGCTTGCAAGGAAGGTAAGGGGGGCAAGGGCACAAGGCCATGAAGCCTTGCCCCTTTGTAGCGGATCAGGTTGAGGCCGTGATCAGCGGTTGGTGGCTTGTCGGTTTGTGGCTGGCCGATCACTTTGCTGGTCGTCGGCTGTCCGGCTGTTGGCCCATAAGCTGGCCGGCGGCAAGAAAAGTTCAAGTTGCCCACAAGCCATTGCTGACACGACGGGTGGTGCACAAGCACCCCTCGCTTTAGAGAGGAGGGAGGGCCAAACCGGCCTTCCCGCTACAATCCTCCCCACCTACCCGCCTGATCTTTAGTTCTGATGTTAAACATTTATGAGTGATCAAAATAGGATACGATATTTCTTTCAACGAATTTGAAGGATAACAAAAACAATTCAATATGTGATTTCATCAAATTTCAAGTGTCATTTGAGTTTTTAAGTTCTCTTGTGTTCTTGGGTTTGATGAACCTTAGTATATAGATTTATGATGTGTGAGCTCGAGAATACTCATGAAAATATCTTTCGTGTCATTTTGTTAGGATGCCGTGAGCGACTGACTTGATGAGAAGAACTCGTCCTGGTCATGCATGGAAGGGTCCACGTACATACGCAACATTTGTTCCAGCATGCAGTTCATGCACTTTGTTTGTGCGTGAGTTTGAGGGTGAAACGTTTTCAACATTGACACAGTGCCAAAGTACACATGCATCATTTTCCAAAACTAACTAGCATATTTTGGATCTGCATTGGAGATGATGCACAATGGCAAGCTGTGGTACTTTAAGACACCCTCAAAGAAGAGGCGAGCAGTCTCCTGTGTGTTCACATTAGTGGTTGTAAGAATGAAGTGTTTCATCCTTGTCAAATGATCCAGAACCACTAGTATTGCATTGTGGTCAAGGGCCATGTTTGGAAGAATTGTGATGAAGTCCATGCTGACACACTCCCATGGAGTCCGAGGAATGGGAAGCTGTTGAAGGAGTCCAACAGGCTTCCTACTACTAGCCACATTCCAAATACATGGGTCACATTTCATGCAATACATATGGACATCGACACTCCATCTTGGCCACCAATAGTGGTCGGAGAGTCCTTGTCAAGTATTTATAGGTCCCACATGACCAGCAACTAGTGAGTCATGAAATTGGGAGATAATCTTTGCTTAAAGGTCTCGAATTCAGCCCAACAACTTGTTTTTTGTTCAAAAAGATTCCTGTGGCCTCCAGCAATGTGTACTTGTTCAAATTCTTGTGAGTCTTGAAACCAAGAATCCACACAGTATCCCACTTACATCTTGTTTACAAAACCATTCTAATGGATAATCTCTTGTGGTGGTTACCGCGGAGGTGTAAGGGGATCTGCTGATGATGCAATTGTTATTGTAATGGCCGTATAATATCCACCAACCACGGTGGTTGCTTTCATTCCCTTGGGATGTCAGCTTAATGGACCGGCCAAATTGATGAGTATTTTCCGATCTTCCCATGTGAACAAGAATCACCTCAAGTATTTGCTCTAACGCGCCTGTTGTTCACACATGTTCAGTTGTGTTTGGAAGTACACCAATGGACAATGGTCGGTCATGAAAGTCACATCCCCTTCATTACCTTTGAGGTAACACACCACATCTTGAAAGCATGTACTACTAGAAGGAGCTCTTGATCCCCAGTTGTGTATCACGTTTTCGTGGGGATGAGCTTCTGGCTCTCAAACACAACCGAATGACTATTCCACATGAGGACGACTTCGAGTCCTACTACTTACACATCACATCGAACCTCCCACAATTATGATAGATCTAGAAGAGTTAGGACGGGCGCTTTGGATAAAAGCTCTTTGACCGGTAGAAGATTGTTCTCTGATGAGCTGTCCATTTCCGGTATTGTTTTTTTTGCATGAGCCTGATTAGTGGTGCTACTTGGGTCTTATACCCTTGCATTAACCATTGAAAGTAGTTATTAAGGCCAAGGAAAGATTGAATTTGTTAACCATTTCCGGGCGTGGCCAGTCTACAACGGCTTGGACTTTTCGTGAATCGACACGGATGCCGTCCTTCCTGATGATGTGTCGAAGGAATTTGAGCTCATCTTGTGCAAACTTTCACTTGCTCACTTTTGCATAGAACTTGTATTTCTGAAGGGTTGTGAGGACTTTGCGTAGATGTTTTATGTGCTCTTGTATTGATTTGGAGAAAACCAGGATGTTGTCCAAGTAAACCAAGACAAATCCACTGAGTTGCTTGGAAAACGTTCGGTTCATTTCTCCTTGGAAGGTTGCCACGACATTTGTAAAACTGAAGCATAACACTCAAAACTGATTGTGTCACATGTGCGTTCAAAATGTGGTTTTAGGTACATCATCTTTTCTGATGCAGATTTTTTGGTACCCTTGAGAGAAACTCAAGGACAAAAACACCTTTCCCCCTTGGAATTGGTAAAAAAGGACCTCAATCCGCGGTATAGGGAAACAATTTCACCGTCAGCTTGTTCAACACCTAGTAATCCACGCACATGCTTAAACCATCATCCGTTTTGTTCACAAATGGGATCAGCGCACCATTTTGTGATTTACTTGGCTTCATTTATCCTTTTGCAAGGTACTCTTTGATTTGGCGTTGGGCCTCTTGCCTTTCTAGTGGACAAAGGCGATACATGGATTTGAAGAGAGGGGTAGCCTTTGGTTGCAACGGAATCGTGTGGCCCATGTGTCTTTGTGGTGGATGCGTAGCCGGTGGGTCTTGGAATACATGTGAGAACTCCGTTAATGGAGATTTGATCTCTTGTGGTGTGTCTTCCTTTACTTAATCCTCCACGTTTTGATTCTGAGCCTAGAAGTATCGACAACCTTGTCAAATACGTCTCTTGACCTTCATCGCAGACAGGCTAGCATGGACTTTGAGTCGGGTTGGCGATGATTCCGCACTTGGAATCAATGTTAAGCGACGCTATCCTTTTCTAAACATCAAATGCTTTGATTTGAAGCACATTTGTGCCTGGTTTTCACAGAGCCAGGGATCGCCTAGCGCCACCTCAAACAGGAGAAGATGGTCGAGTACTTTTTGCGTCACAGTCTATGTGTCCCCTTGAATGCAATTTTTTCTTCATTCGTAGCGATCACGGGTACCGTACAGTTGTCATCAACGACAACTGCGCAACATGATGGCTTGTACTTTAGGCCGACCTGTCGGGTAAAGCCAATGCTAACAAAGGAGTCATCTCTTCTAGTGTCAGCAAGTATGTTCAATGGAGCACCAACTAGGTGTGTTTTGAACTGCAACGTTTTTTTTCTTCCACTCTTCCAAGTGAATAGGCTCGATGATGACAAGCAGAGTTTTTGATATACACGGATTCTAGACGGCGGACGCCGCAACTCCCATGATTCACCTACTCTTGTCCACATTGTTTTGGGAACGTGTGAATTTGGCTAGCACTTCATGTCTTTAAACTTCACCGGGTTAAAATCGTTGCCTGAAGGTACTGCGCGCGTGATTGAACTCATCGTTTTGAGGGCATTTGCTTTAGTCACTATGTTACACAATTCTTGCATAGTGGGCGGTGTCGCCACCACTAAGCAGGTTCAATCATGCATCAGGTACGGTGATGCAAGATTTAGTAGGATATGTCGATGAACAAGTGCAAAATTAGGTTCAATGAGAGGGGAGAAAGTAACAGAGAAATTTGAACTTGTAAAAAACTCAATCAATTTAACATCCTTCTCTAAAAACATGAACCCACATTCGTTATCTTGTTTTACCCCTGAGTTGTCCCCACTAACGTCATTCAGGGGTTGGGAAAACCTGCCCCAGGGCCTTGTTGGTTACTACGGCCAGGACCATTGCCGCGACTGCAACCTTGTCCACGGCCTTGCCCATGGCCTTGTTTTGCAGCCCCTTACAAGGTCTCGTGGTTCCGGCTAACGCCATGGCCTCTTTTCCACCACCAGCAGCCTCAGGGCAATGAGCCTTGAAGTATTCGGGCTGCATGCAGCTGTGGCATAGTCCCTTGCGGAAGGCCATGTTACGACGCCCACGCGCCACCTAGAGCTCATCATTATCGCGGCCACGCTTGTGGTTTGAGGGCTTGTTCCCACCAGTCTTCTTAGATGAGGTGTTTGATGACAGCTTGCCCTTGACCCTGCCGTGCCACTTAGCTGTCCCTCCAACTAATGTAGCCTCCATTTGTGCATCGTTGCCTTGATGTGCATGCCCGTTTGGGCTTGCATCTGAGTAATGCTTTGGGTTTGCCGAATGTACTTCGCTCATGTAGTCTCGTAACGCCCTCCAACTTGTCCAATCTTGGCCAGTTGCGGTCGTGGTGGTCTTGTTTTGTAGCTTCTCGCTGACAACACCATTGCGTAAGTATTGTAGCAGCAAGCACTCTAGGTACTTGAAGGTTTGGGTACTGTCACTCTTGGTGAAGTTTTTGGCTTCCTCCACGAATGCGGTAAGCTTTCTCAAGTAGGCATCAAGCGAGTTATCAAGCTGGAAGAAGTCCTTGATCGGGTGGAAGGCGTGCTGTGCCTCCTTACGTTGGGTACACTTATGCATGATTGCATAGAAGGCTTCCCACGACATGGGTTGCCACTCAAGGTGAGGCCTCTGCACACTCCACTCCATGACCACGTTCTTGAAGAGCTTCTATTCGAGCCGAGTCGTGGAATGATCGCCCCATTGAGTGAGTGGAGCCTTGAGGATGCGTAAAACGTGCTTTATGCGGTTTATCCGATTGTTCAGCTTCTTTCCCTTTCAAAACATCTCCACACTATGGCGGAAGGACATGTTCATGACCCGCCTCAAAGTTGTCTAGGTAGGCAAGTCGTTGCTGGCACTGGTAGTGGCATGTATAGCTGCGGCGTGCTGCATTTATTACTGCATCCGCATATCGGTCACGATCTACAACGCTTTGTCAAGGTCATTACATCGGCGGCTCGCCTCATGGGAGACTAGGGGTTGTAGCTGGCGATGACAGTCAAGGTCCGGAATGCTCTGTCTGACGTGAGCCCGCAGGTTGCTGAACATAAACTTAAGCTTTGATTATGTTAGACCATAGGTGATAGCCTTAAGGGCTTTGTGTTGTCAATGCACCTTTTTGTTTTGTAGGAGGGTACGGTTTGCATACATGCCTCCAAGGAGTCCCACCTTTTGGAGGAGACTGTCATTAGCAAAGATGCTCAAGTGGGCACTGCCCTGCCCCATTGTGGCCACATCATAGGAAGGGGGGTCCGGTTCCACACCTCCAATTGGTGTCGTACCTCTACCTTAGGTGGTGATCTTGAGTCGGCCCGCCACTTCAACAGCAAACACATCAAGCTTGTGGCGACCATTGCAAATGCCTTTGCGGCATTGTTGTCTGGTGTGTTCAGTTGCCTTTGGCAACACGGTTGTCTTTGGTTTGGCAACAGTGCTTGCGGCGGCGGCTCCCATGACTTGGAGTCCGTCAAGGGCGCATGGTGAGACCTTCACCACCTTACCCTTGTTGGTGTTTGATGGTCCGGCACTTGCCATCTTGTCGTCCATGCACCTAGCACGTAAAAGACGTTATGGGGATCATTGCACAACTTCGGGGAAGGATTGCCTCCTTCAAACTCCTTGCTCTCACGATCGTTGAGGCAATCATAAATTCAACTTCTATTGTCCTAGGTTGCCACGTTGGCACAAGGTTGTGCTTTGTGGAACTAGAATTCCTAAGACGTGACTCACAGAAATTTAGAAGAGTTAGCACCTAGGAAAACAGAAAATCAGAGTACAAGGAAATGACAAAGATAAACGTGAGTGCTGCTCACAAACTAGGACAAATAAAAGGGAAAGAATTTCTAGCAATTCCTAATAACTCCTTCACTCCCTCTTGTAGCTGTTTTTCCTCCCTTTGTCTTCTGTCTTCCTTGGTCTCCTCTTGAGACTATTGCGCCCCTTGCGTCCTTTGGCGGCGTCTTCCTTCAACTGACGGTGTTGGAGTGTGGTCAAGACCCTTCAAGGTGACACCATCCTCCTTTTTAAGGTATTATGAGGCTGTTAGAGTCCTTGGTATTGGGAAAGGGAGGTGTCCCAAGTTTTTTGGATGAGGGTGGGGGAAGGAGTCTTTGACAAGGGGAGGATTTTATAGGTTTTTAGGGTGGGAACTCCCCATCCCGCCATAGAAAAATCATTCAAGCCCCCTGGAACTGAGGAGAGACTGGAAGGAAGTGGCTCCATTAAGTAGAGTTCTTTTCGAGCTCTCCAACGAACTTTATGGCGCTTCAATTCGTGAAGTATTGATGCCGTGGTCCCTGCTTGCATTTCTACTACTGCTTGTAGTTGCCGACGGCGTTTCATATATGGCGTAGCCGCCGTTTTTGTCAAACCCTTGGTTGGGGGCTTTAATACAACTATACCGGGTAAAGTATCTAGCTCTTGCTCTGAAGTCGTTGTCGGAGTTCGCAGAATGGCGTTCTTAGTTCGCGTTAGAGGTTCACCCTTCTTGTAGGACTGAGTGGCAATTGTCATCAACGACCTAGAGCAACGAGAATCAAATGTTTTGAGTCTCTAGATGCCCACGTGCGTTTTTAACTTTAGCCCTGGTTTTGGGACCCAAACCAGGGCTTTTCCCTCAAACTCGTGAATTCGCACGAGTTTTTTGGTTTTGAAACCGATAGTTCATCCTAAACGAACTTGAGTTTTGTTTTTGATGCACTGGGGCAAAATTGTCGTTTACAATGCACGATCAATGATTTTTCTCTGACTTCTCTCGTGCGCCCTCCTCATCCTCATCGTCACCCTCGCTCCCCCTGTCCCTCGTCCTTGCTTGCTCGCTTGCAAGGAGGGCAAAGGGGGGGGCGAGGGCACGAGGCCATGAGGCCTTGCCCTCGAGGCCCTCGTGGCCCTTCTGCTGCCGATTGGGTTGAGGCCACGATCGACGGCTGGTGGCTGGCTGGCTGGTGGCCGGCCGGTCGCTTGGCCAGCCGTTGGCCGTCCAGCCGGCCGGCAGCGAGTTGGCCGGCGGCCATCAAAGTGCTGGCCGCCGGCTAGCCTTCGCTGACGTGAGGGCTGGTGTGTAACCACCCCTCGCTTCAGCGAGGAGGGAGGGCTGAACCGGCCCTCCTAGTACAGATGTACGTATTTGTTTCTTGAGCCTTCGAATGTTATAATGTCGATGCACACCTCTAGTGTTGAAGCGCGGTAGACCTAAGTTATGCGTGGGCAGTATTACTCTGTGTATGGCTGTTAAGGGAGTAGTCATCTATGTTTGCTTGACGCAGAGGACAAGCAACACAAATTGTTCTTTTATTATCTCTGCTGCGTTGCATCTGATCTGGCATACGCTTACAATTTTACTCTTGTTACAAGAGGCAAAAAGTGTGTACGTTTGCTTTGGTTCCCTCTGAGTCTGCCCGCCCCGAATACGAGCTACTTGGTTCTCCAGCACACACCGCACGAGCAAGCAGTCCTGGTCGGTCAATTGTCCATTGCCCCGCGCCCAGCGTCAATGGCGTCGTCCAGCTGTGTGTGGCTTGTTCGACAGCCGAGCTAGGTCTGCGCCCACTTGCCCAGGGTCTATGGTGCCGGCTGCGCGCTGGGAGAGCAAAAGCGACGGGTTCCCCTGTGGTAAGTGTTCACGCCGCTCGCCATTCGCACCGCAGCCAAGCTTTCATCGTCAAAGTTTATCGGCAACCACCGTACAAGCTACGCTTCAATAAACCGGAGTCGCTTTGTTCTGTTTCAGCCATCCAGGTATTACGGTGAGCTCTCACATGCAGGGCCGCCTGAGGGGCTTCGCTGCGCACGGGTTCCCTGAACGCGCACAAGAATTACCCCCCTGAATTAGGTTGGGCTCCAGCATGGGCGGCAGCATCAGCATTGCCAGCACCGTCAGCAGCTGCCACAGCCGCAGCAGCAGCTGCATCCGCAGCAGCAGCAGCAGTAGCAGCAGCAGCAGCGACTGCGGCGGAAACGGCCTGGGGTCCCCAGCAGCTGCAGCGCAGGCGGCGCATGCTGCAGCGGAAAAGTTTGGTCGCTCAGGCGGTGGAGGAGAAACGGTCCTCCTGAACACTGCCGGAGGCTGCTGCTGCTGCGAAAATGTCGTTCGGGACAACTGCGACACCACCAGCAAATTCGGCTGTCACTTTCTTAACAGCAGCCGCAGGAACTGCAACTGCAGCGGAAGCCGCGACGAAAG